>SNQJ01S0120437.1:0-27180 GCA_010110895.2 Picea sitchensis | reverse complement strand
ACGATAAGCATTTTTCTGTCTAGGGTTAAGGTCAAGCCTTAGAGGTCGATCTACTTGTCCGCAGGCAGATTTTCCTACAACACTAGTTTGGGAGATATAATCACTAGAAGCACCAAAGCTCTATAACATGGTGACACTGCCTCTCTCTTGAGTTTCAACATGTATTTTCTTTCTCCATGGGCCATGATAAGTCCTCCCCTCTCACATCTGGTCACTTTCTCTCTTATATGATTTCAAATCTTGTGGTTAAAGGAACTTATCCCTTGTGATGAAAATAGAGGTTCGAATTCCTCCAAATCTTCCATATTTGACCTTCATGAAGTTAGCCCATATTTCTTGGGATTTGGATTTCACCCTTGAATTTGTTATGCACATACTTTCTAATGGTTTGAGCTTCAAGCCATCCTTTGGGCCCATTCAAATCATCTTGGAAAAACTTTCGACCCACTTTGTCTTATTTGTTGCAACACCCAAAAGACTCCTTTCCATTACATCCAAGGAACATGGGAATTTAAGACAACGTTATAGACCACAAAATTAAGTTCAAGCCGACGATATCAATGTAGAAATTCCACATTATTAGCTTGGAAGGACACACATCACATGAAAGACATCCAATACTTCTACCGACCTCTTCACCTTTCCAAGAACATAAATCAATGTTGTATATACATACCTCCATTGCAAGCCCTTATGTTGCACTAGATGGCTTGGAAATGTTCATTTGATAGAGCCAACTTATCACTTTCTCTCATGGAAACTACCTTACTACATCCTTGTTTAATTCTCTGATTCTCGGATCTGATAGTTATTGTTTTATAATTTCAATGCAAAATTTTGTTTCATAGAAGAATCAATTCAAGAGTTTACAAGTTTATCACCATCAAAATAGACCAAGAGATATCAAAAAGTCACCTCCCCATCCTAACGCAACTCCCAAGAAGTAGCACACAAGATAGAATACCAAGAACTTCAAGTTGCAATGAATTTTACCCCGAATTTTACAAAACCCATTATACCCAAACTTAAAAAGGGATTACTTAATTTGTGAATGTTTCATTTGTGACGAAATTTTATTTTATTTCTGAATGTTCCATTTGCTAATTTTTGCTCGATGTTTCATTTCCAAATATTTGCTAATTTGTATGTGTGAATGTTTCATTTGATAATATTTGCCAATATTCCATTATTTCATATATTTTTTTTTCAACATTTCTTGCATGTTCTAACATTCTTCTTGAAATTATGCCAGAGTGGTGATCGGGGCAAAGGCCCTGAGCGTGGAAAATGCATTGATCGGGGCAAAGGCCCCGTTCCTAGCACCGCATCGACTGAAAATTATGAATATATAAGCGATGAAGAGATATTTGATTCTAGAGACCTCTTGCAGACAATTGAATTGTCCCTAAGAAAGACCAATAGGGAATTCTAAGACTTGGTCGCTACTGGGCTGGAAACTGCCGAGGATTTCCAAAGGATAGATGAATTACATGTTAAGATAACAAATTATGGTGTAAGTCATGTCATCTAACAATATCGATTTTTGGTTTTAAATTTTGTAATTTGATATATGAAATTAACACATATTTCTCATTGTAGAATTTTGTGAGATTGATGAGAGGGGAAGGGGAAGGTCCTGGTAGTAGCAGTGGGACCGCAACAGCAAACCCGCATGGCCACATAGCCACTAGGCTATTTTCCACCCCAAGTGTGCCACTTGAGACCGATTCTATGCCTTCTACGGGTGATGCCATGCCCCCACAACACACGCCAGATCGTGCAGGTGGTGTACATGATCATGGAACTAATCACTCTTTCGTTGATTGTTACCCTGGTGCTACACATATCCAAAGCACAGGAACAACCACGGTATCATTTTTGGTTGACCAGGACATGGTTCATCTAAAAATAGTACAACTACCAGGTATTTAATATATGTCTTTATAGAGATTCCTGTTATATAATTGTTTAAACAATCACATATCAGTGAGATTTAAATTACTAATGATGATGATGTTTTACAGGAAACAATGTGTTCTACAATAGTTTGCATGTCTATGCATTAGAACTTTTTGGGCCAACCATTCGACTACGATGGAATCAACAAGATTCCAAACTGAAAAGCCTTCTTATCTCTAGTCTGGTTGGCGAGTTTGGTGACTTGTTCAATAATCCTGAAGTCCTAAAAAGGACCGGAAAGCATTTGAAACATGTTAGAGAGGCATATAGGAATAAATTACTACAGGACCCTGTTAGGGTCCTAACCCACATAGAGGTAGAACAATATATTTGGATGTAATAAAGGTCAATATTAATAAGGCCTTTCAATAAAGTAGAATAAGGCGGATGTAAGAAGACCTAATAGAAGCTTCCGCTTCTAGAAGGATCTTCCTCAAGATGTTTCTTTTTAGTATAAATAGGAGTTGAGAATAAGGGATAAGAAGATCTAATAGAAGCTTCCTCATCTAGAAGGATCTTCCTCTAGATGTTTCTTTAGTATAAATAGGAGTTGAGGTGAAGAGAACCCTATCTTGATATTATTGTAATAGAGCTCACTAACTCTGAGGTTTCCCCTTTGAAGAGGCTCGTGAACATTGATTTTAAATTCAAAGTGTTATTTCTGTTATTCTTATATCATTTCAGTTATTGTGGTGAATGTTCTAGTTATAATAGCAATATTATACCATTACTAGTGCATTCTTATTTCCTGTCAGATACATTTTATATCCTCAGTATATTACAGGACGTATAATTTTCCTAGCGTTAAAGTGTGGGTTAATTTTTTTTCTGTGTAGAGACGTATTCCATGTCTTTGCTCACAAAGATATATCACATGTGTATAAACCCGTAGTTGAGGGATTCTTACATGCATGAAATACAAGTGGTACTTAAGCTTCATCTATTAATAATACAATTTGTAACCCATGTTACTACCCCTTCGAGTGGTAGTACATCAAACAACACATGTACTTGACGCATTTAGATTTCCTGAAGCCCTCCTCAGATAAACCGATTGGCCTCCTAACTCATATAGTGTCACCGAGAACAATACTGAGAAGATACTCTAGTACCTAGATAGTCTAGTACTACTAAGGGCACGATCTATCCTCCTAGTTAGTTCTCGAGATATTAAATAGCATCACTGCTGGATTCCCTTAGCTGACGATATCATGAGCTATAAGCACGTGGCAAACTCCTTGTCTATAGAACCTCATCACCTAACCCTTGTGATGTAAACATAAGCAAATTAAACAAACAAGATCTTAATCACAATAACCATGTCTGGCAAATACACATTTCTTTTTAAGTAAGCATCTGGGAATCTCCTCTTGTAGTATTCTCTGCACTGAGTATAACTCCATACTTAAAAAAAAAGGTCCTGGAAATTTTTTCACCATTATTTTACCTATTCCATTGGATTCATCTCGCCTCCCTTATCAATTCATCCATATCATTTTTTCAGCTAAATGTTTTTACTCTATCCACTTTTAGGTTCCCCATCCTCATGGCCCATACTCATAGCTAATACTTGGAAGCTTGCTTCAAAACTCTCAGAATTGGTCTCATTGAGACCCAACACTAAGTGAAACAACTAAGTGCCAATGTTTCAACATCAACATAACCATGCAGTCCTCAATGAGTGAAATCAAACAAGACCTCACCTCACTCACATTGAATCGGCTTTTCATCACTCTCAGCACTCAAACTCAGATATCCCTACTACAGATAACCCTTTCCTCTTCCTCACCCTTAATATACTAAAGGTGACCATTCCTCCCATTCCCATAATTAATCCATCACTTTCTCAATGTGATTCCACGATTCCACTCAGTGGATGTGACTAAATTTGATAGCTTGGACCCCACTGGTTGGGTAAACAAATAGAACATTATTTCTCTTTATACATCATTACAGATGACTTGGCCAACTCCGAGATGGTGTTCTCCATCTATATCAAGAACATTGGCAATGGTGGCAATGGAGAAAATTTTGTGGGTATGGGTATATTGTCTTGACAATTTGTGGCGTGAGCTTTATGAATGCTTTGACACTAACACTCAATCCATTTGGGCCATTTGACAAAGATGAAACAATTAGAACAAGTGGAAGACTTTATAATCACTTTTGAGCACCTCGATGTTTAGAAGATAGGGCATGTCCTGGCTCTTTTCTCGAGAGTGTTTTATCAGCAGCCACAAGGATGAAATTCAGGCCCATATTCTCATGGCTCAGTTTGAGAGTTGGGTGGAGGCTACTAAAGATAAAGAAGCACACCAGTCAGATCTTCTCCAAAACCACAAACCTCCCTTTCATCCTCAGCCCTAAACTAGTAAATCCCACTATCTCTACTCTCCACTAAAGATACAAAATGGGATCAAGGAAATGGTTGAAGTAACTCAAAGGCCTTTGTTATAACTCATGATGAAAAATATTTCCTAGCCACAAGTGTAAAGCAAGAAAAATATTTTATGCCCATCTTCGGTGAGATTTTCAAAGAAGATGAAGAAACTCCCCTTCATGTATGAATCACCCTAATCCACCTGACCATAACCTCTCCCCTGCACTCTCCTGCTAAGCAGAACCAACATTTCCCTCACCCTTCTCATCGATTCTCCGCCTCCCTCAAACCCTCAAGCAAATCACTACATCAAGCATCGTATAATATCATCCTGGCTGATAGTGGCAACACCTATAATTTTATTCATCACTACATCGCCCAAGAAACCTATCATACATCCATGCAGTCAACACCTTTCAAATCATGATTTCCAATGGTGGTTCCATGAATGTGGAGGGTATCAGAAAATATGCATCTCAAATTGGTGACTACTTCACCTAAAATCCCATTACGTTTGCTAATGACATGGGAGGTTGTGATATCATATTCTGCGACCGGGTTAAGGACTCTTGGGTCCCATTCTCATGGATTTTAAAGACTTGGTCCATGCACTCCAACCGTGAGGGAGCACTTCAATATAAGTTCCAAGGGCATCACTACTGCTCACTCCGAGCTCATTAGTTCTAATGATGGAAAGTCACAAAAAAGGGTCATTCTTCGTGTTATCACCAACCCACATATAAGCAATGAGACACCTTTGATACCGCAAGACCTCCAAGCCATCCTTTCTAAACATTAAATTGGTCTTTTCCACTCCCTCAGGACTCCCTCCTTCCCACGGCATCCATGATCATTCCATTCCTCAGATTGTGAATCCTTCCTTCAATATCCGTCTGTGATTACCACCCCTTTTCCTAAAATGAAATTGAGAAATGGTCCAGAACTCCTTAATGCAGGCATTAACCACCCTAGTACAAGCCCCCTACTCTTCTCCTATGGTAATAGTCCTTAAGAAATAAGGTTATTATCGCATGTGTCCTGACTTCCGCACACTCAACAAAATCACCATTAAATAAAAATTTCCCATTCCTATCATTGATGACCTCCTGATGAATTGAGTGGTTTCAATTCTCACTAAATCGATCTTCATTCAGCTACCAGATACGATGAGAGGAAGATATCCCAAGATCAGCTTTTAGAAGTCATGAGGGCTAATTATGAGTTTTTTTGGTTATTCCCTTTGGCTTGCGTAATGCCTCCTCCACCTTCCAAAGTCTCATGAACTATGTATTCCATCCTTTTCTGCCATTTTTCTTTAGTTTTCTTTGATGATATCCTCATCTATAGAAAACCTGATAAACTACTTCCTCCTTTTCCTCATGGATCGAAATTTCATCTACTCTCTCAGAACTAACTTTTCCTTAACATTCTAAATGTGATTTCATTTAAATAGAATATCAGCCATCCTGCTTGGAAAAGATGGAAGTCAAGGTGGATCCTATGAAGATTGAAGCTATGCAAGACCTGCCTCACCCAAAGACTTAATAGCTTGCATGGATTTCTAGCTTAACGGCATGCTATCAAGTTTGTTAATAATTAAGGAAAAATTGTAGCACCTCCCTCACTACTTCCTCCTCAAAAGAACTCTTCATTTGCTTCAGCCACTTCTCAAGCTTTTCTTTTCAAAACCTTGAATATGTATTATGTGCACTACTCCAGCCCCTCGGCTTCTTCCCAATTCTCACAAAAGACTCCTCAGGTTGGTGATGCCCTAGGAAAGGAATCGTGTTTTCCTTTTTATGCAAGAGGGAAAATCTTTGGCCTTTACCAACAAGCAACTATATGAAAGAAATCTAGGAAAATCCATCTATGCAAAGGAAATACATTGTCTGCATGCCGGATCCTATGGTATCCCATTCATTGGGGCAACTGGCTCCAGACAAGACGTAATTAATCAAAGCCTCAAGCATTTTGAACAACGTGATTTCCTCCCTATAGAACAACAAAACAAGGACTAAAACTTCTTTGGATATGATTATGGAGATCAGTTATAAGAAGCAGTAGCCAATGTGGTTGTGGAATGTACTTTCTCCCAAATATGAAGTATTTTAGTTGATCCATTTTTCTCTTCCATCTATCATAGACCAGATTCCAAGTCGCTCTGCCAAGAATGGCTACAGGATCCCAAAAGTTTGCAACTCATCCAACACTGTAAAATTCAATGCCCAGATTCTGTGTGGTACTCTTGGCTCCATGATGAGCTTCGACATAAAGGCCATTTGTATTTAAGAAAAAACCAAAGCTTAAACTTACACACATTTCGAAATTTCATGCTACACCTACAAAGAGGGTAATTGAAGTTCACTCAAAACCTATGATGTATCAAACGCTCTTTTCTAGACATTTATGAATATTCATATATTCATAATTTTGTAGATGAATGTGACATGTGTCAACTCAACAAGGGAGAAATAATCAAATCATCGGGCACACTACAACCGCTTCCCGACATTCCACCTGCTATTTGGAGGTATATCTTTATGGATTTTATTACTAGCTTACTCAAATCGGGAAATAAATTCGTCATCATGGTGGTTTTTATTTTCCAAGTATGCTCATTTATGCTCTTCACACCCATTTACAATATCCACTGGCTCAAATATTCATGGATTAGTCTTCAAGATTCATGGCATGCCACACTCGATTGCTTTCCTCACTGACCAACTTTCACAAGCAATTTTGCCAAGAACTGTTTAAGCAACAAGGCTTGGGGAATTGCATCTCGCTATTGTTTTATCATCCATAGACTGATGGACAAAAAAAAGTTGTCAACAAGTGTTGGAAACATATCAGATGTTTTGGCCTCTGTAAGAAAAAAAATCGCTGGCTCTAATGGTTACTTGTAGTCAATGGTGGTACAACACTTCCATACCATACAACTGCACGCATGACTCCCTTTGAAGTTTAAAGAGGCGGATGGCCACCCTTCTCGGCTCTCTCATACTTACCGGGTGCCTTGAAGGTCCGTGTATACTTGACTTAACACTTACATCTCAAGAGGCTATTCCTTTCAGCTAATTCTCAAAGAGAATTTGGTCATGCACAGAATCACATGAAGCAGTCATGATCAAGGTCGCCCTGAACATCAATTTGTAGAAGGATCAGATGTTCTTCGATCGCGAACCTTACAGAAAACTTCCTCATACCGAAAAGATTGTCGTAGTTAGCTCAAATCTTTTATGGTCCTTATACCATGCTAAAGCATGTGGGACAAGTCACTTATCAATTAGATTTTCCCATCCATTCGAAGCGATCCTGCTTTTTCATGTTTCATGCTTAAAGAATGGATTTGGAGCTAAGTGCCACCCAAAACAACCTTCCAGAGTTGAATGGGCGAAGGATCCATTTGATCGCACCAAGCAGCTTTGGACCAGTGTGAGCATCTCCTATGTTAGAGAATCATCAAGGAAGTGTTCATCCATTAGAGGAAAGATACAACTCCAGCAGGACGCCACTTGGGAACTAAATTTACCATTCTCAGGGTAATTCTCATCTCAAGCCTTGAGGACAAGGTTGTTTTTATGTATGGACATAAACAGGGTCCTAACCCGCACATGAGGTAGAACAATATATTCGACGTAATAAAGGTCATTAATAAGGCCTTCAATAAAATAGAATAAGGCATTAATATGTAAGAAGACCTAATAGAATCTTCCACTTCTGTAAGGATCTTCCTGATGCTTCTTAGTATAAGGCAATAGGAGTTGAGGGTATGATAAACCTAGTTTGGATATTATTGTAATAGCCTACTAAATGGAGGTTTCAAAGAGGCCCGGGAAATATCATTTCTTCCTCATTCAGTGTTATTTATGTTTTCTAATTTTGTTATCAGGGTGAATGTTCTAGTTGATGCCATCGTTATTCTATTACTAGCATTTTATTGTGTTCTATATACATTTTATATCTGGTATATTACAGACTTAAGTGCTAATTTCTTTGTTGTCCCCCAGAGGGAGTGGAAATAATTTATTCTCGATGCAATAGAATTAGTGATGAAAGAACAAGGGAAGAAACAACCTGGCTCTGGAAGGTAAGAGGTCTTTTCAATTTACTATGATGGTATTTTGGTTTACTTTATGAGGAAACAATCAATATCTAACATACTTCAAAATAATATAGACTCCAAGACACTTCCAATGCAACAAAGGTAAGACAAGACAAACACGCACTAACATAAACTGGGCCAAGGTGGTTATGAGAGATTGAAGGAATGAGTTGTAAGTGCCTAAACAATTACTTTTTTTTTATCATCGTCAAAAAAATATGTAATTCATTGCAACTAGTGATTAATGATTTTGATATTTCTCAATGCAGGCGGATTTGTTCAAAGACGAAGCCATAGAAGAAGATCTAAAGGTCGGGTTCACGTAGGTTTTTGATGGTGTGGTGGCGCGATGAAGAATATTGTGGAAATATCCATGTGTCTCTTTAGAGGACATGGTAAATAAAATGAAATTAAAACTTGTCGATTAGTTTTTACTTTACTGACATTTAATGTAAAATATATTTTTTATTCATTTGAAATGTAAAATAATGTGTGTCTTTCCACAATTGCAGGAGAGTAACAATGATGCTAATGTTCCTGATGTACCCGATGAACCATATCTCGAACCCCATATTGATTCAATCGTTGTTGCCGAAGGGCCATTACATAGTGGTATGCATGCATTTTTAATGTTTTTCCATTTTCAATGAGTACACATTTAGGTATATTCCTGCATTTCAAATACTGGTATTGTTTCATATGAGTACGGTAGATGCCGAATGAGAGTGGATACTGTCAAGTGCATAAACAAATAATGGTACAACAACCATCAAGCTTCTACCACAATCAATTAATCAGGTATAAACATTGTAATTAAATCAGACACTAGTCTCCCTAATCAGCTAGAATAACAACATCACTCTTGAATTCTTTTGTTGTTGTAGTAGCAGTATGCCCATGATGCACATTCTCAACCTCCATGCCCAAATACTAGAAGTTCATCATGGCCCGAGGTGTTGAGTACCGAAGGATGCAACACTTCAAGAAGACCCAATAACTATGGGGGATCAGCTAAATGATAATGATGATAAATCTAATTTGTGCTTTCATGGATACCTGCATTGAAGAAGAAGAAGAAGAAAGAAAATGATTAGACATTTTATTATTAATATAAATCCAATACATTTTGGTCTAATGTAATGTATTTTGTTTTCCTAAATGTCAAGAATGTTATTTCTTCATGTTTTTTGTTTTATGACATGGCTATGAATGTTTTTTTGCTTACATTAATGTTACTGTCATTTCGGGATTATATTGTGTTCTAGATAGATTGGGTAATGGGGAAATTGAGAGTGTTTTCTGTGAGAGGGGGTGAGGGGCCAAAAGAGCTCTACCTCTATGTGGTTGGTCCTGCTCAATAGAGAATAATTTTATTCTAAAATGAAGAGTAGGCTCATCTTGTGTGCATTCTGGCTTTTAAATACACCTGTAGAGGTTGTTACATCTTTAATTACTATTCTAAATATAATTGTCACGTAAGGAATTGTGGTGGATGGAGATGAGCACATCGAGGCACCTCATCATTCAAAGGTATGGATCTTGTTAATTATTGGTTTAAGGTGATATAATTTCATATATGTTAGTCAATCTTAACATTAAATAATAATAATATTTTTTTTTTTTTTTTTTTTTTTTTGTGTTTGTTTTTTATATTTTTGGAGATTATTTTGTTGAAATTATAATTTTGAATTGATGAAAATTGTTGTTTTTAATGTGTAAAAATAGCTTAAATGTCTTGAAATACATCTTTGTCATTGGATTGTGTACACCTAAAATTATTAGTCCATCCATTACAAGTTTAGAATACTAGATTAGTTTAAATTTAATAAAACTCAACTCCTTTTCTACATAAATTTCTCCTCCAAATCTATTAGGAATTGAGTTTGGCCCAATTTCAATATGACCAAAATCATTGAAATTTGAAAAAAATGAATGAATCATACAAACTCCATTTTTGCAGAAAAAATAAACTCACCTTGGGAAAATTTGAGTTTATCTCCCACTATTATCTCTCTCTCTCCTCTCAGATATATATATATATATATATATATATATATATATATATATATATAAACTAAATGACCATATGAGGCAACAAATTTTAAGTTTTCATCACCATTTCCAAGAGAATAAAGCAAGAAATCACCATAACTATATCTAGAAGCATAATGGTAGGGACCCAAACAAATTTGGACAATTCTCAAACGCTGGATACGTAGTGTTTGATATGTAAATTCTACCTCTCTTTCGTTTGCAAGTATTATATTTATCACACAAGGACTTGGGTGAATTTGGGAGAATGCTATGAAATCAATTCAAAGACTTGCACCCTCAAACTAAATCCTAAACTATCAAAATTTTAGATGTGCAATACTTCATAAACCATTCCCTATTTCTGCACTTTTATCTATGTAAATTTATTCACACCAAACACATCCTATATACACAATATTCTCTAACTTTACCTCCTAAAATATCACCCTAAAAAGTAAACCATATTTTATCAGATTTTACATAAAAGTTGTGTCATTTTGTTTTAGTTCACTCCAAACTCATCTGTTACCTCCCATACATCTAATATCCTCATGTAAAATTGACATTTGTTCTTTCCTTTAGAATATAAATGTCAAGTTCTCCTGACTACATGAAGTATTGGATGGGGTATAGTAGGAGGGGAACTTGAACTTCAACCCTATCCAACTCGGATATGTTCACCCTAAGACCTTCAATACATGAATCAACTCTATGGAGAATTGCCCCAGGCCCATTAGTGAGCAAGGGTCTTCTTACCATAGCCTATGTTAGTGCTTGTCACTCCCTCGAATTTATATCTTCAAGATTCTCATTTATGGAGGTGCTCGGAGAGTTATTTCAGAACCTCCAAGTGTCTCTCTCCAAAAATTGGGTAGGCATGGATCTACTATTGGGGTGAATATGATTTTTCCATACCTTACTTTGTCCGGCCCCTTCTACTCTTATATTCAATTCTACTATAATCTCTTTAGGCTCATATTATTTTGTAGGAAGCTGTGAACCTCATATTTTCATTCTGGAACCCATACTTAAATGATCTTATTTACACACCCCCAACATAGGGGTTTGGTGACCTCAATATTTGTTGCAACGCCTAGTTGTGTAGGTAAGGTTTGCAAAGGAGATTTCTCCTTTTAGGGGTGATATCAAAATACAATTCACAAAATTTCCAAGGGTTTTGGAAATTCGTCTTCATAAGGGATATGTATCATTCAATGTTAAATTTGTACCATTGATCTTTTAAGTATAAAGCATAGACCCTAGCAAGTGGTCTATGTGCCAACAATTTGTAAGCTTGTTCAATAATCTCCTCAGATACATATGTTAATCTTGCAATTTACTAATATCAAATGGCATGATCTTCTTGCTATGGGAATCTAGAATATCAAATGGATCCTTTAATATTTGATTCTAGTTCCTAATCTACTGAGGAGATATCTTCCTACTTCTTCTTCACACTCTACTACTTCTTATGCAATAGTTGATATAGGCTCTGTAGCATCCATGGATTCATCAGCTACTAGTGTTGGCACATGTTATAAAGCATGTGATGAGTCTTCAATACATGGTTTTGATGCTACATTTTCTTCAGGATGGATAATGAACATGTCCCATGTGACATATGGTTGTATTCTTCATAATTCATCGAAAACAAATAGCTTAATCAACCCATGGTGTGATACAACTGCTTATGTTCTCGATTGGACTTATATATCCATCCTTTGGAGCAACTTCATTAAGTAATATGGAATGCCAATGATCCTCCAATGTCTCTAATTTTCCAAGATCTTAAAATGTTGTGCCAACCTAAAAACCTCAAATTACAATGGCATTTTGTGCAACTGTTGAGCAAACTCTATAGTAATTGCATTGATGTATACAATGAGTATGTTAAATAATGCCATCTATATTGTTTGTTGGAATATATGCTACATGTTAGGATTACTTTGTATTAAATCCATATCTATAGGCTCTCATATGTTCAATGTTCCTCCCATGATTTTTTGTGAACTCCACAGTTGATTTTCACTTCTACAATAATCCAGAGTTTGTGAAATCTATTGCCTATTTCTTAACACTTTCTTTTCTACTGCATTTGGCCAACATTGTCGATATCCATAGTGATATTATAGGTCGATGATTCACACTCATTTCTCATTCGTGGAAAATATGTTTTATATTTGTTACTATGGTGGAGGGTTGGTGAATCTTCTGCATCCATAACTGCTCATTATTAGTTACCATTATTCACACATTATTTATGGAGTGATCAACAATTAATTCAAGTAATAAAGAATCAATACATATGATTAAGCATTTATCATATTGATGAAGACATTAAAGCCATTTTTTATGTTTTTCACCCAAAAGTAATTGTCTTCATTTCTAATTGTAGTTGTTTCCTTCAAAATTGGTGGCACAGGTCGGCCTGTTAGCTGATGAACTGATAGAGGGTTCATACCATTAGTATCAGTCACTCCATAGCCATATTTATAAAACATTGAATCCCTATCGCAATAAGGATTTCCTTAATAGAAGGCCCTTCCATACAATCTACCTTTTCAATCAATGTCAGCTCCCAAAACAAAATTGGTAATCTCATCAACATCTACACTTGAAAATGACTTCAAGAACAAATTTGGTGTTCTCAATTTAATCGTGATCCTTTAATTGATTTAAAAATTTCAATTTCCCGAGAATTTGTGAATTCACTCGGTGGGTTGCTAATTTTACTGGTTTAAAATTGAAATTGTATGAGCTGACTCCTCACACACTCACTGCTCTATTCTATTCCTTTGTGAATGGCATATTTAAAAAAAAAAAAAAAACCCCAACATTGGTCGCTCTAGTGAATAACATGTTGGTTTCTCTAGGGAATAACATGTTCATCGCTTGCATTTCCATTTGGTCGCAAACACAAACATTGGTCTCTCTAGCGACTAACATGTTCGTCGCTAGAGCGACCAACGTGTTAGTCACTTGCATTTCCATTTGGTCGCAAACTAGGTCACTTGGTTGCTCTAGCAACTAACTGATCCTCCTTCGTTTGACCTTTTTAACTTCAGGTTTGGTCACTCTAGCGACTAATATTCATCGTTCTACTGACTCGAAGTGGTTTTATTGACTAAGTTTGCCAGGGTTGTCTTGGTCACTCTTGCGACTAATATTAGTCGTTTGATCGACTAACATTCGTCGCTAGCCGAAATTTTCCCTATTGTGAATAGGCTTCTTTTCCCAGTCGCTAGATCGAAAAAGATTCATGTGTGGCCACTATACCGATGAATGGATTCCGATGAAAAAAAGAAATCTTCTTGGTCGCAAAAATGACACTATGCCGACGAAACTTCGTCTCTACATTGTCGCAAAAATGTTCAAATTTAATAGTGAAGCTACCATATCAAATTCATCTATCATCTAACATCACACTAAGCATTGAATCACATAGACAAAATAACAACAAAGAAGAACAAAGGATTCACAACACAAAATATACGTGGTTCACCCCCACCCTGGGGCTATGTCGACTAACTCGTCATCCTCTTTATTATCTTCGATCAATATTATTACATGCAAAAAGCCTCAAAATCAACTCCATAGAGGACAGGAGATCTATGCACCTCTCTCTATCCTCCTTCCTTGAGTTATAACACAAAGCCTTCCACAATCTATTACAATCACTTGCAATTAGATTTGCAAGCCTCACACAGTATGCACAAAGCAATTACCACTTAGCACTTAGCACACCTGCAACTGACTAGTCACTACTAGTCACTATTCACTACTTCTTACATCGCCTAGAATTCCATTTATACATTACAACATAGGCCTAAGCATGGGTAAAACCCATGGGCGAACATCTCCATACCCATTACATAAGCCCAAAACCCAAAAAGGCCCTAAACAGGGGCCGAGATTCTGCGATCTTGTCTTCGTCTTGTGCTCCGCCTTTGACAACCTATCGAAGTCCCAAAAATAGGTCAAACATGACCAAGGATCCTCAAAACTTGGTCAAGGGACAATAGGCCCCCAACACTCACCTCTGACATGTCCCGAGTCACTCTGATCTAGGTAATTCTAACTCAAAAGCCTCAATCTTGGCTCAAGCTGCTTCGACTTGTTGTTGTGCCATGGCCTCCTGCTCCACGAACTCTTGGATAACAAATTCGTTGATATGTCCCTCTAAGTGGTGTTCTACTGCAGTGACGACTTGCTCCAGTTTTTCTCCTCGACCTTTGATCTCTAAGAATAGTTGGCAAGCCTCATCCTGTATAGGTTGGAGCCTTTGAGTCACTTCCATGACTTTTCTCTGAATGGTGTGGACCTACTATTGAGAAGTGCGTTTCTCTTGGCATCACTTCATCCTTTCAACAGTTGATAGGGGCTTCAACTGTGCCTGTATTGTTTTTGCTCGCTACTTCACCTCCTGGAGTTGTGACTCCAGTGCCTTCAATTCTGGATTCTCAATGAGTTTCTCATAATTCTGGGCACTGTGATCACTTAGTTTTTTACATTCCATGGCAAGGGCCTTTATTCTCTCAACTACACTTCAAGTAGTTGCATATCTTTGATCCCTCACATACTGTGGGGTGTCGGGCACTATGCGGAGCTCTAAGTCTGCTATTCTTTGTTGTAGTTGCTAGATAGCTTTCGCTAGCTTCTCTACTTGATGCTCGACTCAGTATTCTGCCTTTATCTCTAAGCCTGCCACAGAGCGAAGTACCCTGTTGACTTCTTCTTTCACTTCGAGTTGTTCTGTGAGAAACTATTCTTTTTCTTGCCAAATCTATGCTTTCTCCTCTTCAAACTTTTTCTAGAGAGCAACACTCTCTTTCTCTTCAACTCAACGTTGTTGTATGACTACTTATTGCACTTGCTTCAAGGCCTGGGTGAATTGTTCTTTTTCTTGCTGTGCACGATGAAGGTGAGCTTCAGTTGCATCACCTAGTCAATGTAGTTGGGATGGCTCATCTCCCAACTCTAGTTCTTTCGACAGCAAGGGCACAGTGGACACTTCGTGACTAGATTCTGTCATACATCTCCTCTTGCTTGGCTTCATGTTTCTGCAATATTTCCTATGAGGCATCGTTTATAGTTGTGATGATGAAGTCAAAGTCATTGACAGTGAGCACAGTCTGCATCTTAGTTAAGGTGGCTCTAGATTTATTTCAGGAAGAGGGTTTTGGGGGAGAAACCTTCCTCTTCTTCAAGGGATCAGCCCCATCTCTAGGTGTTGTTACTTCTCCTTTCTTCTTCTCATATTATTTTCCATTTATCTCTTCTACTTCGTCATCACCCCCTCGGCCAGGTGATACTGAAGAAATTTTTTATGATATGCTGCTTAAGTTTTGGACTTCTATGGTCTTCTTTATTCTGTTGGTTCCGGGTGTGTCATGTTCTTTGTGAGTGGCCTCTGAGCTATCAAGTTTGGGGTCAGATATCTCTGCAATATTAGTGGGAATAAGGAAGTCTGCTGACCAATCCTTATTTATCTCCTCGAGGTCCTATTCTGTGAGCTTGTAGTATGACTGAAGCTCCTCCTTATGCTCGTCTATTCACGCAGTGATATAGATGAAGTGTCAATTTGCGCGAAACTTCATGAGGGGTCAGAACCGCTGTAGGGTTTTTGGCATCATTTGAGGTTCAGCTTCGATATCCCTCTTCAGTTGGAGATAATATGTGTGAAAGACTGTGTTCAACTGCCACTGTTTTCCCATATCGCTCAAGTACGAGCATGTGGTGAACTTCGCAGCAAGCAGCTCAAAAGAATCAATGTATGGGAAGGTCACACCTTTCGACATATCCCAAGAAATAAACGCGATGAGGATCAGGAGCTAGCTAAAGTGGAACTTGTAGCTCTGATTCTATGCTTCACGGTTGTCTAATTCCAATTGATTAACTAGGTACTTCACCGAATTCATATGTAGGCCTTCCATGCATTTCCTTGCAAGGTCAACTACAAACCCTGTGACCTGCGTGGGTCTATTCTTCCTTACTATATTTCCTGATATTAATTGGCATGCTAGGTTCACTGCGCCATTCTGGATGGAAGCTACCTTGTAGACTCGCGTCCCCTTCTCAACATTGTCATAGGCATCCTTGATCTTCTGTGCTAATGTGTGATCTGTGGTTTTCCTTGGATAGAAATCCTGTAGGTCAGGTCCTTGCATAATTAATCCAGTGACCCTATGGATCATCATCGGATCGACTGTGATACATCAGTCTAGCCATAATTATTCGCCATGGTAACATGAGAGAAGGAGCTTAACAGAGGCGTTAACCTCCTGGTGCCTTCCAAAGTGTGTTATTTTCATTACATTCAACAGGGTGTACTGTGCGAGGTTCATCGCCCACGGCTGGGGGATTATTTTCAAGTTCTTCCCCTCCCTCATGGTCAAGTATTTATATGGGTCGAACATACTATGGTTCTTGTGGTCTCCTAGGTTGAAGTCATTGAACTTCAACATTGCGATCTTGTCCTGCTGCACTCTAACTGTGCGTATCCCCTTTGGGAGGTATGCATTAACCATGGTGTAATCAAAATATCTCGGCACACTATCACGACTCACTGCGCTGGCCAGAGGTGGGATGTAGTCAGGTAAGATGGTCAGGATTAGCTTCGCATTTTCTAGGTCATCTATGTGCTTGGTTCTATTTTTTGTGACAACACGGGATGGTCCAGATCTGCGAGTGGTCGACGAAGAGGCTTGTACTCCTCTCTTTGATGACGCTTGTACACCCACAGGCATTACCCTTTCATTCATGAGGTCGATGAGTACCTCCTTCACAGACTCTTCGACTGTGCTAAGTTCTTCGGAAATACATGCTTTTGGTTGAATATATCGGGTTTGAAGAGTAACTACTCAATGCAATGGGATGGATGGTGATAGCTCGATGATCACGGTGTGAAATAAACTGATCTGTGGGCTCATATAATCACGTTTGGAAAAAGTGTTCTCAGTGCAAGGTTCAACGAAATAAGTAGATAACTAGGAAACGAATCTCTCCAATGGGCAAGAAGCCTTCATTAATTCAGTTGTGTCCATTATAGCGGAGTCCCAACGATCTGATGGCAAGATTTCTGATGATAAATTACATTCTACCTATTCAGGGCATCATTCTAACGGTTATACAGTTTCCAACAACTATTTGCTTCGCCATGGAAAAGTGCCATGTGGTGTTGTTCTGTTATCCCAATGAAGTTCCAGTTTTGCAAATTTTCTTTCTGTGAAGTTCCCTCTAGAACCTTCTATAACTTTTCAATCTTTGATCTCTTCTTAGTTAGTTTTATATCCTTCTTTCCAATGAGCTTCATCTCGGTATTCCTCTTTCCATTATGATTCTTATCTCCTCTTGGCATAGTAACTTTGCGTTGTTGAGATTCTTTCCTAGGATTCAAAGGCAATACTTTTTCTCTATCTAGGGTAGGTGCTTTAGTCTTCTGTGAGTCTTCTTGTGTCCTTTCAACTTCGACATCCAAGTTTCTGGTTCTAAATAACTTTGACCTGTTCTCCTTTTCTTCAATCAAGTGTGTGATCCTCATAGTCATGAAATATTTTAATTCTTGCTTCTTCTTCTCTAAGACTTCTTCTTCTTTCCTTCTGGCCTCATCCCTTTCAATCCAAGGTTTTCCTAGTAATATAGAAAATGGGGGGTTGTTCTCAATAAATTTAATAACCTCAAACACTTCCTCTTTCGAAGTTCCATGAGCACTCATAGATATCTGGGTGAGCTTTCCATGTAGGTTTATCAAATTTCCTCTAAATAATCCTATTCCTCCTAATGAAAGAATCATAGCAAGTTTTCCTAAAATTTCCCAAGTTCTTTCTGTCATAATATTCAACCTTGTTTCTTCGTCCAAAACATAGTCAATGTTGAAGTCTCCTATTCTTCCTTCTATGCACTCTTTTTCTTTGAAGATCTCTGATAAGTTGATATTTCAGTGGTCATTCAGGGTTTCTTTCATTTGTAGCAATACATCCTTTGATTCTTTCTGGGGTTCTGCCATGGTCTTAGTGTCTTGACCTTTCTCATGGTCTTATTGTCTCATATTCATTCTTTCAAGTTTAGCAACCATTCTAGGGCAATCTAAAACTTCATGGTCCATAGCTTTACAACAAAGACAACTGGGTCTTCTACCAGGGCATTCCTTAGCAAGATGTCCCACTCTTCTACAACCGTAACAAAGAGTTAATCCTCTCTTTCTCTTAAATAATCCCCATCCTTTCCTATACTGCGCACTAGGATCATGGTAGCTAACCTTCAAAAAATTATTTCTAGGGTCCTGCATCCATTTGTTAGTCCAAACATTTTCTCTATGCATAGGAATAACATATCTTCCACTACATTTATCAGATCTACTCATATTAAATCTTCTATCATCTAGTTATACCCTAGTTTTTAGGCTAGGAAAAACTTTATTAAACATACCTAGATCCATATTCTTGAAAAAAAAAACATCCACTTATCTTACTTTCAGCAAAGCACAAAGCTTCCTGTTCTAAAACTTTTCACTATTCTTACCACTTTCAGAGCACAAAGCTTCAAGATCTTACCTCTTTTCTTCAAATCAGACTTCTCTTCTTAGCGTAGAGTTTCACAATCGAACTAGAGTACATCGCACTAGGGAAACCGATCTACGCACTAAGCTTTCACAGTTTCGGTTCAGATCTTCGCACATAGATTTTGCTTCCTCAGTTCCCAACATTCACAGTTTCAGGTCCTGGCAATGGAAACATTTGTTGGCATAGGGGCAGACCCAAGTTTCAACGCTACAACAACGCACCAAAAAAACCCTAACTACCGGCCCTTTCGGCAACACCTACGAAGCAGATGAAGTCTCACCCGAGGTAGAGGCAGGGGTGGTTGTAGGACTCAGATGTATGCAACCTTAACTGGGACATAGATCTATGATTGTAACACCTTAACATAGCACTTAACAATTATGATTCATCAATATTCAATCTTTTTTTATAGCGCAGCTAAACCCTAACGAAAGATCAACGCAATATTCACATAGATTCAATAGACTCGAGTACTAAACATACCAACATAAATCAGATCTAGCATTCATTCACATTATTCAACACAAAGCTATCATATCATATTCATCTATCATCTAACATCGCACTAAGCAGAATCACATAAATAAAATAACAACCAAGAAGCACAAAGCATTCACAACACAGGATATACGTGGTTCACCCCCACCTTGGGGCTACGTCCACCAGCTCGTCATCCTCTTTATTATCTTCAATCAATCTTCTTATATGCACAAAGTCTCAAAATCAACTCCGCAGAGGACATGAGATATACACACCTCACTAGATCCTCCTTCCTTGAGTTATAGCAAAAAGCCTTCCAAGGTCTCTTACAATCACTTTCACTTAGCTCTGCAAGCCTTACATAGTATGCACAAATCAATTACCACTTAGCACTTAGCACACTTGCAACCGACTAGTCACTACTAGTCATTATTCATTACTTCTTACATTGCCTAGAATTCTATTTATACATTACAAAATAGGCCTAAGCATGGGTAAAACCCATGGGTCAACATCCCCATACCCATTACATAATCCAAAAACCCAAAAAGTCCCTAAACAAGGGTCAAGATTCCGTGATCTTTGCTTCTTCTTACGCTCTTTCTTCGACAACTTGTTGAAGTCCAAAAAATAGGTCAAACATGACCAAGGATCCTCAAAACTTGGTCAAGGGCCAACAAGCATCACAACATAGGCCACTGCTAATCTCTTCTTTGAACGGGTCTAGGTACATTTTGGAATCCCGCAAACCATTTTCTCATATCGGGACAGTTGATTCCTTATCACATTTTGGTCAAGCCTCTGGTCACTAGTGGACACCAAACTCACTAAATCCACTTCCCTCCACCCCCAAAAAAATGGACAAACCAAGGTTGTCAATCAAATGACTATGCATATCCTGCGCATGTACAATTCCAAGCACCCCCGCACATGGGATGGGAATCTTCTGTATGTTCAACATAGCTGCAACCAAGCCCTACATAGCTCAACTAACCACAATCCCTTTCAGGTGGGGTTGGGATTCCAACCATTGGGTCCCATGGATGTCGCACTACCCCTTTCAGCCACCAAGACCGACTCGTCACCTGCTCTAATTAAAAGTGACAAAGCCACCTGGTTCATTGAGCAGATCCAACACATCCACAAACAGGTTCATGATATTTTACAGAAGTCCAATGCCAAGTACAAGCATCACCATGATCAACATCGGGTTCCACATAAGTTTCAGGTGGGAGACAAAGTTTGGTTGCACTTACAGAAATAACTTCTTACAGGTCCCATTGGAAGCTTCACCCACTCTGTTATGGACCTTACACCATCACCATGGATGTGGGTGATAATTATTTTAATCTCAACATTCCGCCTTTCCTTGGATTGCACCTAGTATTTAATGTGGATCTCCTTTGACCATATTTCCCACCATTATTGGACAACTCAGAGATAGCAAAACATTTGACACCAACATAGCTCAACCCTGACTGCCTGTAATAGGCATCTAATGATCATATTGTGGACGCACAAGTCAAGGACACTCACCAACAAAGGATCAAGCTTTATTGAGTTGTTAAAGAGGGGCATCTCCTCCACCAAGGAAAGTGGATCACCCGGGGCCAAATTCAGTAGAAATTTCCTCATCTGATGGGGGAACGCAACGTAATGGAAAAATTTTCTTCTTAAGGGGGGAGAATTGATCTATATGGATGTGGGTGGCATCCCACCTATTCCAACTGGCTCATTTTGGCAATTTTGTAGTTGGACAATTTTTCCTAGTTTTCAGGTCCCCAACTTCAGGGGTCGTTTTGAGGCCCTAAACAAAATTTTTAGGGATCACCACAGTTAAATAGTATATGGATTCAAACACTTATGACAACATGTGTATTCCTCGGATAGACATTTCCAACGATATATCATGCGCCTAAAACGAAGATAGTATGCAAAAGTTACGGCCCTAGGAAGTTGATGTACTAACTTACCCCAATGGGACCCACATGAATATTGATGCTTCATTTCCTAGGGTTAGGTTTTTGGATGTCTAGAGTTTTGGCATTCTTGTTTTTTGTTAAAAAGGCTTGGAGAGCCTCATTGTAACCATCTTCTTGCGAATGAGCATATTCGTCACATCTCTTCTCAGAGATAAGCCACCACCATTCTAGTAGGATTTTTTTTTCAGTCTGCATTTTATAGTTTCAACATATTTCCTTATTGAATAGAAGCCAATTTTATTGTATCTCTGTTATTATTCCTTGTGTTTCTATGTTAATCATAATAATCTGTATTTATTTCGTTCTGCTCATAAAATCCAGATCACCCAAAAAACATGCAAACAAGCCTCAAAGGCTAAAGTTACACGACCTCTTATTGCTGAAATATTGTATGTAGAGTGTATAGGATATGTTAATATTTCCGTCATATGGTTAGACACCCCATTTCATATTCAACACAATGCATTTCATAAATAAAGAAGCTCAATTTCCCTTTTTGACAAGACTCTTTTGGTATGCATTTTTTTTACTTTCCAAACTTGGAATCAAAACCCTTCTTTGCATTATGATCTTAAACCTATAAAAAATTGTTTAGACCCTTCCAAATTTTTCATATTTAATTTATCTCGACCCCAAAATGCGTGCAAACAAGCCTCAAAGTCTAAAGTCCAACTCTCATTCAAAACATTGCTTCATAAAAATGACAACTTTCTATGTGCCCATCATATATGTTATATGGTCTTTAAAATAATTAATTAATACCTTGGAAGTTATAGTAGAGGAAAGTAATTTTTAATAATGAAGGTGTCCCCTATGTGCCAAATGTACTTTAGAGGGAAAATACCTTTAAATACATTGTATCACTCCACAACTTGACTAGAAGACATTTAGTATTAAGGAATGAGTCCAAGTGACTAGAGACAACTTGGGATCATATTTTCATACTTGGTATCAATCCTTTTCTTCACCTCATCACTCTACATACCAATATCAACATGCTTACCTTTGAGTTTTTTTATGCTAAATCCATTAATCTGTTGATGGAAGTTTGCATGTTATCTATGTATGATGTGACATCATTAGAAACGGCATAATATCAATGCCATATGTTCCAATGCATCATTTATATACCCTTCACATGTTATTGTGCCACTTCCTTTTGCATGTACACATGCAACTTTCTCATTTCTCGTTGCTAATCCCGTACACAATTGCTTATGTTTTTGTTAAAGAGATAGTGGTTGAATTTTTTTTGTCTGTCTTTCCATTGTCAATCCTATGGAGATGAGACATTGCAACCTATGAATCTCTTGGATCAGATGAATCAATAATCATTCAAGTGTGAAAAAGTGATAATTTTCATTCTTATGAAAGAAGAAAAAAAGAATATGTAATTAAAGTGAGATTGAAACCAATTTATATGAATTCTATTAGATCATAATAATTACCCAAGATATAAAATAGTTGCAAAAACCAAACCCAACAAGACACAAGAACTTGATGCAAAATAATGAAAACATTGCATTCAAGAGCATAAGATGAAAAGCCACATAAGTATCATGCACACACATCTTTGTTCACTTCTTCTTGCTAATCTAAAACTTAACTTCATAGATTTGTTGAATGGTTATCGATTGAAAGAAACAATGTTTCTCCCACATAACCAGTTCAAGAATAATACATGCACACCCTTTGCATTCACATGGATTTAGAAACATATTAAAACCATTCAATTAATTCTGGAATATGAGTAATAAATCTATAAACAAACAAATTTATCAAACCAAAAAAAATGCACACAATTCATAAAAATTTCATGTCAATAAAAAGATAAGAAAGATGAAACTATAATTAACAACCTAACACAAATAATGGTAACATGATGCAAATAATTAATCAATACATAATGAGAAAATCCAACAAGCAAATTTATCAAACAAAAAAATGCACACAATTCATAAAAATTTCATGTCAATAAAGAGATAAGGAAAATGAAACTATAATTAACAACCCAACACAAATAATGGTAACATGATGCAAATAATTAGTCAATACATAATGGGAAAATCCAACATTAGTATCTTAATCCAAACCTTCATGCAATTCATAAAATAATTCATAATAAATCCAACATAAGTATCTTAATCCAAACCTTCATGCAATTCATAAAATAATTCATAATTTTATAACCTTTTAACATCAAAGCTAACATTTAAAGAGGCAAGTTAACATTAAAGTTTCAAAGGAGGCAAGTTAACATAAAATTGTAGTGACATAGCTCATTGATAAAATTTAAAGGGGAGTCACAAAGTTTAAGGACTTTAATCCAAACCTTCATGCAATTCATAAAATAATTCATAATTTTATAACCTTTGAACATCAAAGCTAACATTTATGGAGGCAAGTTAACATTAAAGTTTCAAAGTAGGCAAGTTAAGATAAAATTGTAGTGACATAGATCATTGATAAATTTTAAAAGGGGAGTCACCAAGTTTAAGACTTTGGTTTAGTTGAGGCCTCAATAGTAAGTGAATTTTAAAAAATATTTAAACTTGCAATAGTATTCTAGGTGGGTTTACACATGGGGAATTTATATATTACATAAAAAAAAAATGTGACATAATTATTTGAAAAATGTTTTTTTAACCTAAAGTGATATGCCGTGTATAAAGATGAAATAGGGAAGTTATAGGTTTAGGTTGCACTACCTAACAATTTTTAAAATATAATATGTGTTACTAAATTTGATTGTGGTTTGGTAATTTCCTTTTTAATTTAATGCTATTGCGGTTTTCAAGTAGTATCACCAAGAATTGATGTGGTATCTTATATTAAATTTAATTTATTAAAATAATTTTATTATAGTGATGTTAAATATTATTTACAATATATATTTATAATAAAAATATATTTGGAATTAGATAAATTATTAAGCAATAAATAAAAAAGTTATATTGTAAAATAATAGTAGTATCACCAAGAATTGATGTGGTATATTATATTAAATTTAATTTATTAAAATAATTTTATTATATTGATGTTAAATAATATTTACAATATATATTTTTATTATATATTTATAATAAAAATATATTTGGATTTAGATAAATTATTAAGTAATAAATGAAAAAAATATATTGTAAAATAATGATAATATTAAATGAAAATTTGGTGGGATAAAAAATTATAGAGAAAAATAAAATTAAGATATTATAAGGAGGTCTATCCTAACTTAAAAGATCAAAATTATTTTTATATTTTGACAAGTGTAAAGAAGAAAATAAACAGTGATAAAAAATGAATTCTCATGAGTCAAATCCAAAAATCCACTGGGATGAAAGAGTCTATCACCTTTGTGACACTAAGAAGGTTGAAGATGAAAAACACTTTTTTTTATAATGTCTAGCATGTGGTTAGAATAGATCTCAATTTCAAAATATTTGTCACACTACCAATCTTTTTTTTTTAATTTCAAAATATTTGTCACACTACGCCAATTGAGCTGCCCCCACGGGGGCATCACACTACCAATCTTGAAGCACTTCTCTTAATGCTTTTTCTAGCACATAAATAAAATTCTAGATAATTCTTTATAAACCAATTCAGTTTCATTAGATGTTAATCACCACCTTCATCATCATCAATGTGAAACTAAATACTTAAATAATTCAGTTTCAATAGAGGTTGAACACTATCATCAATGTAAAACAAAAAACTTGAAAAATAAATAAGAGTTACATCAAGCTGTTGCAAATCCATGACCTTTTTCACCACATGAAAGGTTTGAAAGACTATGGTAAACCAACACCACCTTGTCACAAATAACCCAACATCTATAAATCATTACTGTTTCTCATTTTTATAAATTATTACTGTTCGTCATTTTCATTTTTAATGCTATAGAAGAGCTTTAAAATTTATGTTGTACACCTTGGGTAATTTGTAACAAGTTTGATATGTTCGTATCAACTTCAACCGAAGAAAATTGAAGAGTTTAGTGACTTTTTTTTTTCTTCTCGAACACTGTCCCTTCGTAAAAATGAGACGAGTGTAGAATCATAAAATGACTGGAGTACATGTAACTAATGATACTTGTCCCCAGATTTTCCAGCTGAGATTTAAAGAGAAGATTATGAAAACACGAATACTATGAATATTTATTAATTAAAACGGTGGAGCATATATAAAGAAAATAGTAAATCCATATTTACAGATGAAGGAAGACATGTATGAACCGAAGGAGATTATTCACCTGTAATATATAGAACTGTGCACCATATATATAAAACGAGAAACTCAGAAGATATGTTCGAACACAAGGCGAATGTTAAGTTGTAACAAAGAAAACGGTAAAGGGAGACTGATCATACCCTAGTCTTGGAAAATACTTATTCTAAATTCTTGAACTTAAGATTCATTTCTGGTTCTCAAAGCTTCAACAAATAAATCTAAATTCTTATTAGAGGCGCCTCCGTCCATCACCGCTTTCTTCAGAACCGCTCTAATAGGCTCGACCTTCAATCTCAGTTTTCTCCTTTCTTCTTCGTCCATGAATTTGTTGAGGGTCCTTGATATTTCTTCCCTACCAACTAGTTCTGATCTACAGTTTTGGAAGCTCCTGCTACTTCCGCCCAAGTCCATGGCAACTCCCAAGTCTTCTACAATCAACTTTCTATTTGTATTTTGATCTGTTAATAACGGAAACGCTAACATCGGAACTCCGAGTGATAAGCTCTCAAGAATGGAGTTCCATCCGCAGTGAGTGAGAAACCCACCCACAGAAGGATGAGATAGAACTTCTAGCTGAGATGACCATTGAACCACCAAACCCTGCTCTTTGATTTCCTCCAAGAATCCTGCCGGTAGTATATTTTGGACGTCCGCTGCAACAATATCCGGACGAAGCGCCCAAATGAACGGTTGTTTGCTTTCTAGTAATCCCATCGCCACTTCTTTTATTTGGGCTATAGAAACATGAGCATAGCTGCCGAAAGAAATATAGAGGATTGAGATTTTGGGCTTGGAGTCGAGCCATCTGGTACAGTCAGATTCCGGGTACATGCTGGTCCGTAATGTTTCATTATTAAGACTTTTTCCATCGAGGAAGGCTGAAGGAAGCAGAGGACCAACGGACCAAAATGGTTTTGTGGACTGTAATTCTGCAATCGTTCAGCTTTCTAATTCGTCAACAGTATTGGAGATAACACAATCAGCCCCTCGAACCGACTGAAATGCTTGGTATATTATTCTGTGTACTCCAGTTGATACATCCAACTCCTGAAGATAGGAGGGAAGATCTGTTAACTTCAAAGATGAAACTCCAGGGATATAATCTATTAGGCTCTTATGCACATCCTCTGCAAAACCACAAAACATTTTTGACACAGCTTAAACAATCCTACTCTGTTAACTTTACATCTTTAAGTTCTGACAAATCTAATATCACATTTATCATTAAAAACTGCTGGGCTTCGTTTCAAGAAATGGAAAAATACCGTGGTTGAGAAATGGACAGTGGCCATTTTCCACGAGCAGATCCCAATGATAATAGATGGAAAAGACGATCGCTGTCTCCGTCCAGAAGGAAGCATAAGAAAGCCCAAATTTCCTTGCTACAGGGTTAAGCGAACCAAAAAAGGTGTCCGCAATGATACACGATACAGGAGGCCCCTTTGCCTT
>SNQJ01S0120436.1:0-27180 GCA_010110895.2 Picea sitchensis | reverse complement strand
AGCCCTCTCTGATGCAAGCCCAGGCCGGTAGTGATGGAAGTTGCTACTGCTGACAAGACAAGTCTGGCTGAGAAGAAGAAAGATGGGCCCTCAAGGGCCATGCTCAAGTCGATCCGCTCTCGTACTCCATGTCTAGGACCATGTGGGCCTCGAGACATGATCTCCTAGTTATCCCTAGATATCAGGGATAACACCACCATCACTACACAAGTACAACTACAATTAAAATCATTCATAAACAACATTCATAAGATCAAGTGAGATGACTTACTCAGGAAATCGATTCATCTTCAAAACCCTGGCCAAGAGCATCCATGAAATTTGAAAAGCAATCCACAAGACATCATCCTCAAGAAGTCACTCTAGTTATCCATCCATAGCAAATTTATAGATGAAGAAGTAGACAAGTAATCTTCTCCACAAGTTCTAGCAATAATTCCAAAATAAGAAGTGTTGCTCTTATTTATATGAGAGATCTAGCACCCTTCTAATTAAAATAACAATTTTGTCCGATGTAATGTCCCCAATTTTGGACATTATTATATTACAGAGTGTTATGCTGACCAGAGTAGCCAGATGGGTGTGACAGCGAGTTCAGGAGATATTGAGGGGTTTTAGTGAGCCCGACTTGCATCGTTCATCATATTTCATCATCAAGATCCATTCCGCACAGCTTGGCTTTGGTTTCGTTGCATTCCGACAATTTCCGTAATTTAGAGTTTTTTTTGTTATAATTTAATTAAATTCACTAAGAAGCTCGTATTGGGCATAATACTTGGAGAAACCTCTTAGTGTAATAGCTCATCGGAATCGGGAGGAAGAGCACTACAGGATAAGATGATGAGAAGTGACGTTCAGTGGCCGGAGAAGCCATAAGGAGGGATAAATCACTTTTTATAGGTAAAACGGTTAATTAATTAATTAAAGTGATTTAATTAAGCAATAATAAAATAAAGTAAAATTCACTTGGAAAGAAATGGTGGACAGAGGGTATAAAAGAGAGATACGAGCCTCTATTCTCTCATTATGTTGTTTATCATTTTCATGTCTGGCTTCTTGCTAGAGAGCCCATGCACTTGGGGGTTTTGAGAATTTTGACTAAAGAAACACTAGAGATCAGCTCGGTTGTGAAAGATCCCACCCAACCTGATCCAAGATCCAAGCTTGGTCACAGAAGTGAAAGATTCCTCCCTCACCATTATACATCAATTCTTTACAGTCACAGGTGAATTCTACAGCAGCTACAGGTACAAAAGAGAAGTGGTGTGCATCATTGAGGGTTTCCAACAGGATGGAGGGTTTCCAACAGGAGGGCACACTAGAGGAACTAGATCCATTCGATTTGGCCAAGGAGAAGGAGATTTGCGGGGTTTTGCTATTGAGATAGCTTGGTAGAGGCCATAGTGCCCTTCTTGGCCTACCTTGGGTGTGTTTTGGCTGAGAATTGATTTATTATGAGTATGGCACGATTTCTCCTAGTGAAGGGCACAGTGCAAAGAGAGATTATGTTCATCTGAGAGATCTAAACACCTTCGATCGACAAGGAGCTCATCCTAGGGTTTCTAATGGCCCGATCTACATTCCGGGAGAGTTTAGAGTGATTTGGAGCAAAGGAAGAGGAGGGCCTAAATCTTGGGAAGATAAAGCCACTTGAGTAGTGCGCAACTCAGCCAGTTGGAGGGATTTCCACTACAGAGGGCAAAGATCTCATCACGACATTCATCTCTTGCAGCTATCTGACCTTTGGAGGCTTGTATCTCCTCCTCTTGGACTTGCTTGAGTGTTATTCTCATTTTGCTACTAGATCTCAACTATATTGTCCTAGATCTCCAATTCTATTGTATCAGGGTCTTCTACTATTATGAATAATATCAGATCTAAGGTATTTGTGTTATTTACTTGAGTTCCTTGTACTGTATCTTGTTGTGTACATGTTGTTGGCTGCATTACTATCTTTACTTGCTGCAAACACACATTAAAACCATCATTATAAACCCCAACATCATTCAAGAGACTAAAATCAGCAAAGTGTTTGACAAAATACCTCAACCAGAAAACTCATAAAATACATAAAATCTCAATGTTCCAATTAGATATGGTTGGGAACATTACAGTGGTATCAGAGCAAAGATTCCTCCCAACCTGAGAGGTCTTCCTTAAGGAGAAAACTTTTGATTGAAGAATGAGCAAGTAGCACGTTGTTCAGTGGTTAAGAAATGGACAAACAAGAAAGGCTTCAGGTAGAATTGTGTCAAGTCTTATATGAGTGGTGATCAGAAAGGCATAATAGTAGAGCACAGCTTGAGCCTACAACCATTAGGAGCAGGGAACTTTGCTACAGTTGCAAAGTGCCTCGGGAGCCAGATCACAGATGCAGAGGTAAAGGGAAGGTGCACATTGTTGAGGTGCACTATCACAGTGAGGATGAGGAGAGATGCATGAGGATGCAACCATAGATGCCTATTTAGAGCAGTCCGATGCGGCCAGTGACTCTTGCGCATATGATGGAAAGGATGATAGCGCATGTTCTTCATCTTCCACATCAGGCAGTGTTGAGGATTCAACACTTCAGCACAATGGTGACATGTATGAGGATTTATATGTGTTAACACTTAGACATGATGAGATTAGGAGGGTGGATGACCTACCCTTGGGTGTAGACATGGCTTCCAGGAAGTCATGCATGGAGGATGACGAGCTTTCTATGATGACAGGGACACATTTTTCATCTTCTCAAACACCTTTGATAGCCACGACACATTAGATATCAGTGGCATATCTGATATGGTGGAGGAGCCTTGTGTGAGGATTGTACAGCAGGGGCATATGGATCTACAGACCCAGGAGGAGAGACATGACTTGGAGACAGTTGACCTTACAGATACCTATCAGTATGAGGAGAGAGAGTCACCTCTTTTGGAGATTTCATTGTTAGATCAGGTTGTGGAGACTGACAATTTGATGGGATACTCACTTCCAGGACCGGTCCATGGTGATGAGGATGCACTCCTTATTTGTCAGGATGACCATATCTCATGTCTAGACACATTTGTATGGGATCCAGGTGCAGATGACATTAGTTGAGTGAGCGCACAGGAGGATACCACTGCCCATATAGGATACAGTACGATTCAGATGGGAGTAGCAGTTGGTGATGGTGTGCAGTGGCATACAGGAGGACTCAGTAGCACAGTAGATAGTGAGCAGTGCAGTGCCCTATCATTTGAGGAGTGTATTGTTGGGGATTCCATTGTTGACACTAGCAGTGAGGGGCATGAGGTAGAACCTCAGCAGGATTGTGATCAAGAGTCGCAACTCTTGGCAGGTTAGTTGAGAGTCAGTGAGAATATGATCATGGCAGCCACTAGACGCATTGATGACACACATGCATTGGTGGCAAATTATTGTTGGAGAGCATTATTGTTGGTGGCAGATGGGGGATTTTCCATGGATGACTTTCATACTCTCGAGGAGAGAGTGACTATGATGAGGGTCGACTACCAACAGTTGTTGATGGACAGAAATTACCTATTTGAGGTTGGTGAGATGTATCACAGAGCCCTGACGGAGCAGGAGTTGGAGGTGGATCGACTCACTCATGAGTTGGTGAGCACATGAGGATTCTTGGAAGGCACACATACATCCCTTCAAAAATCAGAGTCCAAATTAGAGGAGCTCCTTGAGGAGACTGGTCAGAGATACACTATATATATCTCGACAGAGAGTCAAATATACCCATCAGTTACATTGTTGGAGGATGTCCAGGTGGCACAGGAGCCACCATTCATGGGTAGTTTTGAGACAGTTGGTCATACACATACACATGGGGATCCCAGAGCCAGGGGCAGTAACGAGGACACTTTCATTTGTGTTCCAGGATTAGTTGATATCCACGCAGAGGTTGATCCGGCAGTACACCTTCGACATATGATGATGAGAGATAGTTCACAGGAGCATGCAGAGGTGTATAGTGGGATTCAGGGGGACGCATTGGATTGCAGGAAGGAGACACACTTAGTGGAGCATGGAGATTCCTCTCCCTTGCAGCAGCACATAGTTATGGGAGATCACCTTCAAAATAGCAGCAGTTATATGAGTGATGATGGTTGGAGAGTGATTGACCAACATTTTGTGGAGTAACCTTCGGCTGTACCCGATGGTTGGGGTTCAGTGAGGGGTACAGACGAGTATTTACCATGGGTGACGGTGGACAAGCTTTTGGTTGAATCCTTGGGATTGACCAAAGCATATGACACTTTCCAGTCCTACAGTCGTTTGCAGATATGTCGGTTAGCCTTTCCCGATACTTTCATCATTGACAGTAGTACAGGGGGTGATAGACAGGGGTAGGGGACATGGAGAGTTGGTAGGTCGAGACCACCTGACAGGAGTGTCTTTATTGCACACAACAACATAGGGGTTGATTATCAGAGACAGACAATCGAGGCCTTGGGCGTGATAAAGAGTATCTTAGGCCATGTCACAGAGGATATTTCAGAGGTTGATATAGATGCAGGTTCTCATTTGGATGAGGATGGAGGGCTTCCGACAGTTATCAGTAAAGCACATCAGCAATTAGCAGGGATTGGAAGTGATGTACTTTTGAATTTGCCATGGGACCCAGGAGTCCATTTGGTCAGTAGTTTGCTTCATCTTATGAGGGTCCGAGTTGTGCCAGCAGCCAACAGACTTCACTCTTGGATTACTTTGAGAGGGCTTGTTGGGTTATGTTCTATGAGGTGAGACAGGTTCTCCCTATTGATACTCGTGATTGAGTTGGCCAATGGATGGGAAGATTTTGGTTCCACAGGGATACCTTTATAGGTTCAGCTCTTTGACAGCAGGCCCCATCATCACATGTTTAGCATGAGGATCCAGGAGTGGGGTATTCGGCATGTATACTTTGAGCAGACACTCATGATCAAAGTAGTGCAGCATCAGCATGATGGTCCCTGTCAAAGACTAGCATGGGACCCTGGAATTGCAGGGATGGGCATTTCATTGACTGACAGAGGCGAGTGGATCTTTACAGGGGTGTTAAAAATTTAATTAAAAAGTACCTAGGCAAGTGTTTCTCATCACCTAGGCGCCTAAGGGGTGAGAAAGTGCCTAATGTGGGCCCTTGTCATTTAATTTGTAAGATGCAAATTAAAAGGTGACTTTTTGAGACTTAGGAAAAGTGGGTGGATGAAGTGATTTAATTTCCACCGTTGATCTCATCTAACCTCCACCGTTGGATGAAGAGACTTTTCACCTTCCCTCATGAGGTCGATTAGGGTTGGAGGGCGCACCCATTACTGGGTTGTTGAGACATTTAAGAGAGATCAAGAGAGAGCATTTTCGAGCTTAAGAAGAGGCCATTTTTGCAGAGCTAAAGCACGCATCCCAAGGCTGCTAACTAGAACAGAAATCGAGGCAAGAGGTTCAGCATACACAGGAGGCCGTACCGTACAGATTTTGGGGTTCGTACAGTCTTTTGTGTGCACAGAAATCGAGGTAGCAGACAACATTTAATTTTGTCCGTACAATACGGATTTCTCAGTCCGTACAGTCGTACTTTTGACACAGTTTTCGAGAAGGGACAGTCGACCATACACAGGCTGTACTGCACGGATTCCGTATAGTCACTTCTTGGCACAGAAATCAAGGCAGGTTGATGTGTGGGTTTTATGGAAAGTTTGGCACAGTTTCCAAGGAGGTCGTACTGTCATTAATGCACCCAGAAATTTGTTGTAGCTATTGGCACGAATTTCAAGGCATCCTTACAACCATTTGGAGGCACAAAAATCGAGCAGACCTATAATTTATTGCAGAAAATTCTGGAAAGAGTTTTGAGGAGTTTTGCTCATTTTCCTGTGTGAAGACTTGGCACGGTTATCGAGATAAGTTTGTCATTTAAATTTCTGAAGATGAATATGATGTTACAGAATTTCTCTGAAGCTCCCAAATAATAAAAACTCCTTCTCTCACCCCTTGTGGGTTTTTCGAGGGTCGCTGTTAGACCGAAAATCTTCGTGTTAATATTTTCTGAGTTTATGTGCTGCTGATATTTTTATTTCTGCATTAAAAACGAACTTCAGAATCCTCATGTTTCAGTTCTGAAATTTATTTTCTGCTGAGTTTAATTGGCTATTAAAAATCTAGGTTTGGGCATTAAACATTGGCTGAAAAATCAGCGACACTGAAACTCGGTTGGGCTCTGAAAATTTTAAAAAATCACTTTAATTTTCCATTGAGCTACAGTTTTAGGGGGAGCACATCACTTCTTGGTGATTCGTTGAGGTCTTGTAGTACCTCACTATGGCAGCAGCATGTTCAGTCGGTGGAGGTTGTGTTGGTCCTGGTATAGTCATGGAGGTCAGATTCATTTTGGGTTGTGGTCGTGTGTTATTTGCAGGAGACTCACGGTGTTGATATGTTACAGCACTATACTTCACAAGGCATTGCAGTTCACATCTTGATATGGGATCCAAGGATTGGAGTGCTAGGTAGTTCAGTATTTTATGGAGTTGAGTTTCGAGTAGAGTGGTTGCTTGGGGAGTTGACTGAGGTTCTATGGCCATGGATCATTCTACTCATCATGAGCATTTGGATGTCATGCGTGGTGAGCACTTGGACGGCCACATGTTGAGGGGAGTTTACTTTGTGTCACACAGGTGGAAATGGGACCCCGGTAACATATGTAGATTGATTCAGTTATTGCTTGAGGACAAGCAATATTCTAGCAAGGAGGACTGTAATGTCCCCAATTTTGGACATTATTATATTACAGAGTGTTATGCTCACCAGAGTAGCCAGATGGGTGTGACAGCGAGTTCAGGGGGTATTGAGGGGTTTATTGGGCCCAACTTGCATCGTTCATCATATTTCATCATTAGGATCCATTCTGCACAGCTTGGCTTTGGTTCAGTTGCATTTCGACGATTTCTGTAATTTTGAGTTATATTGGGTAATAATTTAATTAAATTCACTAAGAAGGTCGTATTGGGCATAATACTTGGAGAAACCTCTTAGTTTAATAGCTCATCGGAATTGGGAGGAAGAGCACTACAAGATAAGATGATGAGAAGTAACTTTCAGTGGTCGAAGAAGCCATAAGGAAGGATAAATCACTTTTTATTGGTAAAATGGTTAATTAATTAATTAAATTGATTTAATCAAGGAATAATAAAATAAGGTAAAAGTCACTTGGAGAGAAAAGGTGAACAGGCGGTATAAAAGAGAGATAGGGGTCTCTATTCTCTCATTATGTTGTTTATCATTTTGATGTCTGGCTTCTTGCTAGAGAGCCCATGCATTTGGGGGTTTTGAGGGTTTTGACTGAACAAACCCTAGAGATCAGCTCAGTGGTGAAAGATCCCACCCAACCTGATCCAAGCTTGGTCACGGAAGTGAAAGATTCCTCCCTCACCATTCTACATCATTTCTATCACAGTCACAGGTGGATTCTATAGCAGCTACTGTGCTACATGTACAGAAGAGAAGTGTGCATCATTGATGGTTTCCAACAGGAGGGCACACTAGAGGAACTAGATCCATTCGATTTGGCCAAGGAGAAGGAGATTTGCGGGGTTTTGCTATTGAGATAGCTTGGTAGAGGCCATAGCGCATTTCTTGGCCTACCTAGGGTGTGTTTTGGTTGAGTATTGATTTATTATGAGAATGGCACGATTTCTCCTAGTGAAGGGCACATTGCAGAAAGAGATTATGTTCATCTGAGGGATCTAAACACCTCCAATCACCAAGGAACTCATCTTAGGGGTTTCTAATAGCTCGATCTACATTCCGGGAGCGTTTGAAGTGATTTGGAGCACAGGAAGAGGAGGGTTGAAATCTTGGGAAGCTACAGCCACCAGGGTAGTGCGCAACTCAGCCAGTGGGAGGAATTTCCACTACAGAGGGCAAGGATCTCATCTCGACATTCATCTCTTGCATCTATCTAGCCTTTGGAGGCTTGTATCTCCTCCTCGTGGACTTGCTTGAGTGTTATTCTCATTTTGCTACTAGATCTCAGCTATATTGTCCCAGATCTGCAGTTCTATTGTATCAGGGTCTTCTACAGTTCTACTATTATGAATAATATCAGATCTGAGGTATTTGTGTTATTTACTTGAGTTGCTTCTATTGTATCTTGTTGTGTACATGTTGGTTGCATTACTATCTTTACTTGTTGCAAACACACATTAAAACCATCATTATAAACCCTAGCATCATTCAAGAGACTAAAATCAGCAAAGTCTTTGACAAAATACCTCAACCATAAAACTCATAAAATACATAAAAACTCAATGTTCCAATCAGATCTGGTTGGGAACATTACCTCCTAGCTTTAAACCCTAAGAAAATATTAAAATGTCTCTATCTCATTACAAGCCCTTAAGCTAAGATATAACACATAAAATATCCATGATACAAGAGTGACTAAGTCAAAAGACCCCAACAATGCTCCCAAAATGAAGTAAAAATGCTCCAATGTTAAGACGTCCTCCATGAATGCACACTCAAAGCCACACATGTGGCACGTGTGGTCTCCAGAGATTGGACAGCTCACTCAAATGATGTCAAAAGTCGTGTGTAGGGTTTCCAAAGTGAAACGTTCCCTCTAAAGGGTGCAACAATTCATCCTCCAAGTGCAAAATAACCTCCAAAAGGTGCAACGTCATCCTCAAAAGGTGCCACATCCTCTTCAAAAGGGGCTAGGTCATCTCTAAAAGGATACAGCGTCCTCAAAGAAATCCCTACGACCTCGTAAGAAGCGGGACGACTTCCATCAAGTGTGCAACGGTCCTCCTCAACGTCCTCCAAAGGACCAAGGCTCAATCAAATTCATATCCATACAAAGTACATCGTCCAAAGAGGGACTCAAGTGATCCAAAACAGACATCAACCCGAAGGCACGTCCACAAGTCCAATGCAACATAAAAAGTGAGTCATGTCAAATGTAAATGCCATTAGGTAGATGAAGATCACATTAAGCATTATCTTCAAACTTCATAATAACTCATAGAATTTATACAATTTGGCAAGTTTACGTATGGGAGGGTCATCATTAGCCCCTATTACATGTGCCAATACCCAAGAAGAAAATACTCAAGAAAACCCATCAAGGAGCATGTGTAGTGATCTATGTTACCAACATCGCGAAACTATCGTCGTTTTGAGGGTTGGCGATATTATCACCTGAAAATATCACGATATTTTCCTTTGGCGATAATATCGAGATATTTTCGAAAATAGGGCGATAATATCGCAAGTTGATGGAAAATGTCGCAGACAGTCGTGAATTGAAAGCCGATTTTTGGGTTTTAAAGTGCCATTTTGCAAACAAAGTGTGGGGTTTGGAGAGCAAAGGAGCAAGAGCCGAAAACTCGAGTTTTTTTGTGATTTTGCAAACTTAAAGAGGCTAGTAATCTACTAATTAATGGTAATATTAAATTTTAGGTCCGATTCAAAATTCAGCAGACTTAATGGTTTTCAGGATTTCAAGATTGACAATATTTCAACATTGCCACTAGATTCTATCATGTATGAGGGTATGGAACTTGCATTTAGTCAAGAGCACCAAGCCCTCTATGTACCTCAATGTTGGTGGCATTGATTGTTGAACTCCTTTGTCATGAACCCAGTAAAAATGTACCCCTTCAATCAATTAAAATCACTTATTAGGCATGTTAAGCTTTTTCTATCTTATTTTAATGTTTAGAGGGTGACACTAATGATGAGGATCCTAATATAGGCAATGTTTCTGGCCGACTTCTTCTCTTGGAGGCTAATAACCTAATATAAATTATCTTCTTGAGCCGACAAGTCTTCTAGGGTTATTAGCCAACTCATTAGGGTTTCTTCTTGCTTTCCGGAATATTCTATCCTTGTCAGGTTTACATTTAGAGGTAAATACCTCCCGCAGCTAACATAATATCAACACCCCAGTGATACAACTCTACCCAAGACTGACAACACTTATCTAGGACATGATGATGACCACCAAGGTGCAACAAGGCAAAAGGCACAAATTTAGAGCATCATGATCCATTATCCGATTCAGCCAATCATCACTAGATTCGTGACAAACACATAAGGCATTAACACTTAATATGAAGAAATAAAATAATGCACCTCATGTATCTCAAACACCATAATCATCAGATGTGATCAATTGTTCATGGATAACCATGGATCTCATATGTGGAATTGTCGTCTGTGATATGTATCATAGTAGAAAAATATCTAGTTACCCCTATATGTCAAGGGGTAACACTACTCAAATTGGAGAAAGTTATGTACTACTTGTTTCTCTAGCTCCATGCCAGAGTTACAAAATCAATTATTTCTAAAACTGTTACATATTTTGGACTGTAATTATGTTTTTCTTGTAGTCTCTTCAGCATGCAACCATCATCTTGCATGGCATTCAAAGAAAACAGAAACAAATGAATAAAAGGAATTTGGGCCCTATATGTTTTTTATTCCATGCAATCAGTAACTTGTTAGGAAAGAAATAATTGTGTAGATTCTCAGCTATGGAAAAATTAACATCCCGATTTTGTGCATTTCATTGTACTTATGAATAACCATTGATCCATGACTAAGGATATTTAGCAGGTGCGGTCAGGATTTGACCAGTCAGTAAGATTCTAGGGTACATTCCCACATAAACTTCTCACTTTTAGCTCTGGCAGTTTAGAATATAGCACATATAGTAACATTAATGATTTCTTTAACTTCAATATTACAATAAGTAGAAATCCTTCATAACTGACCAACTATAATAGATTCTGATTTAATGTTCCTTTGTTCAAGTTTAATTAGACTCAAAATTTCTCATTTCTCGCATACCCAACCCCATCAACTTCATGAAAACTTATGACAGTACCTGAGGGAACCATTCTCAGAATCAACAACTCCATCAAGTATGGAGTCAAGTAAGGCCATGGAGTCTGGATTTTCTTTCTGGGTATTGCTGGTAAACCAATGGATCAATTGCTTTACAAACTCCGTGAATAGCTGCCGAGTAACCTGCATAAAGACCAAACAAAATGGAAACTACATGGCATTAATATATTTACATGCACTTTCTCAAATTTACGACCAGCAATAAGTTTTATATAGCTTATAAGATAAAGGTAGAATATTAGAAAATGATGAATAAAAAAGTTCATTTGGAGATACAAGGAATATACCAACTCCACATCAGTTGCAAGCCGAAGAATTGCCGGGAAAAGACGTCTATATATTTTTTCATAGTGAACCTGCCCAGGACCAATTTATTTAGCACCAATATTGATCAAATTTAATGTCTCTTTGTCAATGTAAATGATAAGAAAATTTATATGATGGAGCAAACTCGTCAAAATCTCACACACTAACTTTAAAAATACTGTAAATACCTTGCAAAAATCTAATTCACAGAAAACTTATTCTATACATACATAAAACATAACAATGGCAAACAAAAACCAATTTGTTTAGAGACATATTACTAACCAGGCAAAAGCATAGTGATAGGATCAATATATGGTAATGATTGATCAATGACTTACTTACTACTTAAATAACCATCAATATATGGTATGGTAATGGTAATGAAATCAATTACTTACTACAGAAATAACCATCAAAAGCATCAAGTATTTATTGGGCTATGAAGCACTAAACATGCAGACTAATTCTCAATACCATAGCACAAGCTTTGATGCTGAATTAGGACTGCAAAAAAAATGTCTTCAAACATTTTTCAGAGCAGTAAGATGGCTGTAGCAAAGATTTGCTACAGAAGCAACTTTTACCCCAAGGAATTAGCCAAAAAACTGCCCAACAATAGCCAACATCAAGTAGATTAACAATAGCAACTTTCCAACGATTTCCAACGGTAAAAGAGTGAGAAATTAAGCTTGAAAAATAGAGTTTGTTGCAGCCCTAATGGCTGTAGCATAAATTCGTAACAGCAGCAAGGTATCCTTGACCAATCAAAACGCCCTAGTGGCTCAAGCAAGCAATTAAGGATTGATTCCACTTTGAACAAATTCAATATCTCGTAAAATTATGTATTTCAATGCAAGCAATTTATTTCTCCAATGCAATAAAAGATTAGTGCCTTGCCAAATGGGTTGTGGAGTCTTCTTGTATTAGGTTAGGGCTACTAAATCTCAAGGGGTGTAATCCCTTTTACTCCCCTGAGATAGCAACCCTAACAATGTAAAGTCTAGGAGGCTATAAACCAGTGTTGTATATCCCGGCGATATATCGGATATATCAGATATATCACCAATATTTATAGGGGGGTGATATTTTGTTAGGAATGTGTTGCGACACATCCGACACTTTCAAAAACTCGCGACACTTTCAAAATATCGCGACACTTTCCAAATATATCGCGAGTGAAAGGGAAATATCGGCTTGCTGGCTAACAAGGCGGAAAAAGTGCGCGTGAAGGGGTTTTAAAGGTTGTGGGTTGCTTTTTTCACTCATTGTTTTCTTTCTAAGGTGTGAGAGAGCTAGAGAGGTGTGAGGGAAGCCATTGTGCATCTATCCAAGGAAGAGAAAGCCAAGGATCTTGTTGCCATTAGCGCCAACGAAGAGATCAAGATTTCCAGGTGGGGAGCTCTTTCTATTCAGGGTGGCTAATCCCAAGGGAGACGTCCCTAGTAATCTGGGGTATTGAAGGAAAGGGATCAGGGGTTAAGGCTCAAAGGTTAAGGTAAGATTTCCTTTCACAGATTACTGCCAAATGGATAGTCAAAAGAGAAGGTATCCCACTGAAAAGGCACATGTTTGCGAGACAAGGCAAATAAAACTAAAACGTGCAAGCAGTGGTTAGTACTTCAAATTGTTAAAGACTATCTTCAATATATATGAGCAATAATGACATGTAATTATTGACGAAGTCAATGATTGCAAATAAAGACAAAAGGCTTATAATATTACTCCTTCAATAAATACAATACATATCTTCAATAAATACAAAAATGATACTTGCATTAAATGTATAAAATCAATCTTTATGTTATCACAACGCATTAAATGTGCCTTCCATAAACATTAAGCTGGCCAAGGCCACTATGCTACAAGGGGTGATGTCAGCCCTAGTTCTAGGCTAGTTTTGAGAAGGCAAGGGCGGACGTTCTGCAAACTAAACCAATGAAAAATATTCCACACATCAATGCTAAATGCTAGGTGACAAGGCCACAACGTCCTATACCAAACAAGAGATCAAATAGGCATGGCGTCACTAGCTAGTTAGGGTTGGTAAGGTGTCGCTAGGGCAAGTAGGGTTTCAAATTTGTTTTGCAGATGGTTTGAACTCTGGAAGACTAACGCTGCAATTTCTTTTAGGACTAGTGCCCTGCAAATGGAGTCAAAGAGAGGCTAAAAGGCTTGGAAAGATTTAAACTTAAGGACGGGAGAGTAAGGTTTAATGGTGCTGCAGTAGCGGCAGGCCACCAAGTCAAACTCCTAAGGGAGGAGGCCTCATTCCGTGTAGCTTTAAGCTAGGCCTCATGCTCCTCCCCTTCTCCTTAAGAGACTCTTTACAAACGGCTATTATAAAACATAAATCTAGGGCTGAAAATGGTTGTAGAGCCAAGGCTCTTCAAACTCTATAAGAGTCAAAACCTTAGGTGTAAAATCACTAGGCCTAGGACGCCTTCTTTCTTCTGCTAATTCTATGTTTCAAACTAACTCAAGAAAAAGGAGAACTAGTGTAGCAATGGCTAGGCTATAAATTTCTTCTTAATCAGTCAATGGTTAAACAAGCTTTTATCAAGGGGACATGAAGCAAGGACCTAACTTCTAGGTATTTCTAGTTCTAGGGTTTCAATGGATTAAGCATATAATAATAATAATGTAAATTAATACATGCAAGCATATTAAACTCTTACAAACTATATTCAATCAAAAGTTTTGTATGAAAAATACACTTCCTCTACAAATCTACAAGGAGCTTATCAAACTTCTAGTTGTAACACTTCCAATGATAAAAATAATTCATATGCATGCCAAAGATATCCTTCCAAGTGTAGCTTCAACCTTCCAAGAGCCAATACCAAGACAAACGACTAAAGATGATTCTCTCACAAGAGCGGAAATGTGGGTTATGATCCAAAATGAGGCCTGGCTGTCCAATATATTATCTCCAAAATGACCTTAATTTACAAAATATGCCATTAAAAAATTACAAGCAATGACTTAACATTATTTTCATACTATTTTATCAGCATTAAATGCTAAAATGTCAACTTATGAGCTAAAAAGGGAGACGCCAAGCCCCTCCGGGAGGGAGATTGCTGGCCTTTGCAAGCGTGATCGCGATCCACAGGGCTTAAACGCTATCTCTTCTAGGGCTCTGCAAGTCGCCACACGTGCCATGGTCCAAACACACCGCCACATCCTCCAGAAAACATCAAGCCTGCCCTGGGTGGCGTCATGTCCATCAAAACCATCATCTCATCCGCAAGGTGATCCTCAGGGTCAATCTCCACAAAGGCCCCAGTGAGGGCTGCCCTTCACCTTCATGCAAGGGCTCATCATGACGCTGTCCTACCTCTGCCATCCTAACAACTATCCGATGTGGCCTCCTTCAAATTTCATGGAGGTCCAATCATATCCCTATGTGTACTGGTCCACTTGTTACCTGTCCGTCGATATGGTCTTGCACATCAAAAAATCCGCCCTCCATGGCCTATCATCACCCTAGATCAGGCAATGCTTCACCACATTTCATCATTATGTTTATCAAATACATGCATGAAATTTAGCAACCATCTAAGAGCTCAAAGACATTACATGTGTCTACTTATACAAGCTGAAGAAACCGGTTGCAATGGAATCCCTATATTGGGCCAATACCTCCACAAGAGATGGAAAGTTTCCAGAAGATTATTCAAGCCAAGGTTTTATGAGGATGTAACTAGGATGTCCAACATGAAGATTCATGTATGTGTTGTCCAAGTGCCTTTAGAGGAGGCGAAATAAAATTCGGCCATGGATGCATTTTTCGCCTCTTTGCCTTTTTTTTATTGCTTTATTTCTGCTTTTTACTTACTGGTCCACTCTGCAGATACCCACTTTGGCTTGCGGCCAAAGTTTCCATACATTACCTTAATCGGTATCTTCAAGCAGAATGATGTTGCATTGGTCTGGTGATGATGACTTTCTGGGCTATGCAACTGTCAGCGGTCACTACCCTTGCTTGCGACCAGAGAGTGGCAATGCTACAATCGCTTAAATACTTTATGAACATAATGGTTTGATTTGATGAGACCTCCCATCCTCTTGGTTAGTCTTGTTTTTATTATTATTTTTCTTTAGGGTCCCTATAGTTTCTTATCGAGAGGCTTTTTTTTTTTTTTTTTTTTTTTTCTCGGGGATCCCTAGGCGGCATCTCTAGGTTTTATTTACAATGGGTTTTATCTTTTACTACCTGTTTACCTCGGCCTTTAGGCCCTTCTTCCTACAAGACAAGATGTACCTTGGATTGTCATCCTAATGGCTAGATTAGGTGAATGGGATGGATGAGCTGCATAAGATGTAAATATGATAAGATGGTGGGAGCGGATTTATGGCTCGCAAATCCTTTATGGCTACAACTAAGACCATGAATATCAACTTGCTAAGTTACCTAATCAATCACTCAACAATGGTCAAGGATTAGTGTATGATCCAAGCAAATACCGAAATGAAAGGGGAACTCTAATGCATATATAAGAAGGTTATAATCAAATATGATACATACTATGATAATTTCGACCAATTCATTCCCATGGAGCAAGAGTCCTCTCCATGCAAGCCTGCCGTGGTGATGGAAATCAAGCATCAAATGACAGGACAAATATGATCTAAGAAGAAGAGAGGATATTCCTCCAGGCCATGCCTAAGCCAATCCCACTTCTCCTGCATCTATGTCTATTAGGACCATGTGGGCCTTTAGACATGATCTCCTAGTTATCCTTTGATATCGGGGATAACATTCTAAGGGACCTCCTTCTACGTCATGTGGATAAGGTGCCATGAATGATGGGGAAACCTTTGGGCATGGGGTTCATGATACAAGGGGCCAGGGGAAAGGTCTCAATTTATGAGTGCAGTAATAAATAAATCCATGCAATTGTATGAGTAATATATAAAAGATAAATAAATGATAAATATGATGATTATAATTGAGAATGAGAGCTTGTTTATATACCCACGCAGGGGTGCCCTTCAACCAATAGACATGTCTTTTAAGAACATGTCCTTTCATTATTAATAATTACTATGTTATGAATATCTATTTATATGTATTTTTTATGTTCATAACAGTGTGCTTTTGTAGAGGGTGTGTTGCACCTTCGTTTTCAATGCATCTTTTTTCCAAGCCCATTTATTGCCATTAATTAATTAAGGTCCAAACACTTGGTACTCCCTAGGGTAAATCGATTAGCTTGGGGGGCAGTACCGACCTGTCGCTTGAAGGGAGAAGTACACATAGTGCCATGGGGATATAGTCAAGCTTGTAACGCACTTTATTAATTTATGTTATGTCAAGAGAAGATTTTCATTGCTCTCAAGACCTCTTTGGGCTAGCATCTGGAAGGTTCATAATCAGGCTTTTATCCTTTGCCAGCCACAAGCCTCTGGGCCTTCAGCCCCTTCTTCCCATGAAGTGAGGGACAACCCCTTCTTGGGTCAGTGCACCCAAAAAACCCAAAAGGTGAGGAAATGAGGCGATGGAGTGTGGAAAGTGATAAGTATGGCCAAGAATGGCACGATGACTCATCAAAAGGAACCCCAACAACATACCTATCCCTAAGAGTGACCCGCTTACTAGAGCGCAATGTCAACCACCAAGGTGAAACGGGGAAAAGAGCATAATGTCCAAGCAAATGTCACATAATCAAAAGCAGTAATAGCTGCAACAAACTCAAATGCCTCAAATATTGAAATGACACTCACCATAATACCTGACATGTACCTCATGGAGCAAGACCCAATGTCTTCCGGAGGCCAGCTGATGTGGTAGATACCATCGTGATCAACTTGGAGTTGTGGTGGTGAGGTGGGTCTCTGTCTTGCAAGTCGACACTGCTAGTCAAATTGTCTCTCAGTACTCCATGTCTGCAACCTGAGGGCCTCGAGACATCATCTCCTTTGTTATCCCACAAAATGGGGATAACAAAACCTAAAAATGTCAATTGCTAATATTAGGTTTACCAAGTTTGGAAGCCTAAAAATAAAGAGATGAAATCATTTTCAAGGCATCCAAGGGAGATAGGGAATTCCCCTCCAAGTACTTGGTTGAATATCTTTGGGAGGATTGGAAGATGGATGAGTTCAAGTTGAGGTTCTTGATCTGTTTTCTACTTTTCATCCCACAACTCTACATCCCCCACACCTACATGATCACTCTTGCATACTCAAGAGGAAGCATATGCCTCCGTGCAAGCAACCAAGTGCCCCCATGCCACCTAGGGATTAACCCCTCCTCCATGATGCTCTGCACTCCTCCAAATGGGTCATCCTCCCAAGCAATCGATAAAGCCCTACATATGCTTCTCATGAAGGAAGTCGCCATGCCACATATATCTCCAACCTACTAAGGAAGTTCACCACATAAGCATCAAGTTAAGGAATGGAAATTTAGGAGTACGTTATCTCCAATGCGTATCTTCATCACGATTCAAACATGGGAAGTTAACACACCATGCACCCCACATCACATGAAGCAACCCCAAGCATGATGTAAACACATTCGAAGTAACCCCTAAACTTAATAGGAGGAAGCCTATAAATAGATGAGGATTTTGTTTGCTTGAGGCATGCTTGGAAGTGTGAGCATTCCCCTCGAAGCTTAGTTTAATATCATTGAGAGGAAGAAAGTTAGGGCCATATCAATGTGAGTTTTGTTACCCCTCATTTTGCAATGTGTGTGTATAATTGAATTTCTTCGCTACCCATGTGACTTTTCATACAAAGAGCTTTGGATGGATGGGGCATTCACTTGGTTCCATGGATTGTTGATGACATGGATGATGATTTGCTTGCTAGAGGTTTTGGTGATGTATTGATGGATCGTATGATGCTCTAGTCTCCATTCCTTACTAGATGGTTGTACATGAGGACATATAAATCCCTTAGCCGAGCACCCTAGTATTTTGGGGCCAACTGAGCATTACATTGGCTTCATCATGACATTTGGTATCTTCACAACTCTGAGGCATTGGTCACAATGCCCTACGAACCTAAGGGCCCTTCTTCATGCACCTAGACTATCCATCCCATGCCACGTCAATCTCACATATTTGGAGGCATGCATAGCACATTTTGATGAGGTCATCATTCTCCTTGAAGAATTGGTGGTGCTCTTCATGACTTGACATATGTGTTCATGGCATATTTCTACTTACTCTTACTTGGATCCACTACTCCTACTTTATTGTCCACATGTGCCATTTTGGAAATTATTGTACACATGTTGAGGCTTATTGGTGGATTAAAGGGGCGTGTCCTTTCTTTTCATGTAGATGGTTGAGTGTTATTCACACTCCACATGTTGAGGCCTTGAATCATGGATCCACTTGCTTGATTCTATCATGCATGTCGATGGGACGTCTCACCTCAGAGAACATCTAGGGTTGCATTGCATATTTTGAGGGCATAATACCTTCAAGAGCAGTAATATTTTGACAAAGCGCCCAAAATTCCACTAGATCAAATCCATTAGATGTAGAATGGCTAAAAAATTTCCAAAATGTGGTCATAATAGGAAATCAGGAAAAATTGACACAATTATGGTGCTTTTAAAATCTGTCATGGGAAAACTTTCGCCGCAATTTTGACCACTCGTTGGAGGAACGCCCCACATCTTTTGCTTGAGCATTTTTCTTAATTGAGGATTTCATTGTTGATATGTCCCCTTGGTGAAGAGAACCCTAGCTCTTGAGGTCACATGGACGGTGCTTTTATGCATCTAATGGGGTCTATCCACCCTTAGAGCACTACACATCCACCTTTGAGGAGATCTAGGAGGTTTGTATTGCCTACTTTGAGGAGTTGGATATGGATCTATCCACTTGGAGGCCTATGGAGGCTAGACATTGCACCTTTAACTCATCTCCTTCCCTCTTTTATGGAGACGTCCTACTCTCTTGGGTCTATTTTGGTTGGAGGGTTATACATGTGGATTGAGTACCTCATTATTTTATTATTGTTGATTAGTTAGTTGGAGAAAATAATTCTTTACTCCTCCCTAGGCTAGATCTAAGGATCTCACATTATATATTTGTATTCTATTGTAAAGGAAGTTGAGATAAACTACGTATAAAGAGTAGCCCTTCCTCATTTGTACCCATGGTTAGATTTTTGGAGCTTCCACTCCTTGGAGCTTAATTGACATATCTTTCTTGGAGCATATGGTTGTGTAAAGGTTTCTTTCTTTGTGGATGTTGTTGTCAATTCTTGATGCTTCTCTATCTTGGTTCTTATTTGTTGCATAAAGATTGATGGTGAAATGCTCGAGCCTTCTACAAGCTAACTAGATCAATCCAATAAAGGGTAAAATCTACCACTTGTAAGGAAGACATTTTGGGGTAACTCCTCTACTTCTTCCTTTGCTAGTTTGATAATTATTTGGTGCATTGCTTTGTCCATCCATCTTGGAACCCTAACAAAAAGTATTGAGTACATTTATCAAGATATAGTTGATCTTGTTGGTGAAAGTTGATCCCTTGAGGAGCGCTTCTTGTGCGGCCTTGGTCTTCATCGTTAATCTTGATTAGACAAGAGATTATTATTCCTCCTTAGTACTAATATCTTATTCCTAGCCCTTGAATGAAATAGACCAATTCTTAAAAGTGGTTTTCTTCTTGGCTCCATAAGCCCCCTTCATTCACATTGATTCCATTGCCCTTGTTGGATATGGCATTGATCCCTGCTTGCTTCCATCACCTAATTTAAAATCCTTCAAAAAGTCAAAACTTTATTTTACTAACGCTACTCTCACTTCACCTTGTGCCTCATTGCTTAGTTTTGGTAATCCTACTAGGGATACCCACTTGAGCTGAAGGAGAGATGACCTAAAGTGAAGAGGATAGGTTGCTTAGGTGACAACGGTGGTCGTCCTAATAGTTGCCCCTTGAATTGTATACTATAGATTAGGGCTTTTATCATTAAGTACAATTATGGAGATAACAAGGTCCACCATCTTATTTTGTATTTTCATAGATGAATTTGACTGCTGAAATTACTTTTCCCAATCTAATGTAATGATCTTCAAGAGAAAAGTAATTTTTCCCATTAAAAGGGATAAGTTGAGATGAAACCCTTTGTGTGTCTTGTCGTTATTGTTACCACCCTGTTAACCACTAGATTTTCACCCTTGAAAATCTTGAGGGTTAAGAGCCAACATGCACTATTTTCGCTGGCATTCTGAGATTCTCCCAGAGTTTAGCGCTTGTGTTGAGCAGGAGGTTGGTTCCCAAGTGAGACAGGTATATGATCGGTACATGGTTGTTTGGTTCAAAGTTAGAGTTGACTTAGTTTCAATCCATATTTGAGAGAGATGTATACATATAGCAGGTGTTGCTATTTTTTAGGAGACACGGTTTGAGTGGGTCTCTTGCCAGTTTGGAGCAGTTTTGAGCATATTGTATGAGTCCTTGCATGATTCTAGGCCCGATGACACTTTTCTAGGCAACGTTCAAGAGATTTCTATTTTTAGCAGGTTTTGCTCCATGCCCCGGATTCAAATTCTGAGCGTACAGTATTGGTCCTTGAGACATCCCAAGTCTTTTGGATCTTTTCTGGGATGATGTGACACAATTTACTATTTTTAGCAGGTTGAGCACTAGGGCTTGCATGTCAGTTCTGATCGCATATTTGGATACCTTGCGGAAAGACGAGATCAATGAGTATAAAGTCAAGGGAATTCAGACGACTTTTTTCTTTTAGCAGTGTTTATTTTTAGACAGTGACATCTGGCAGTGTTCTCCCAGTCATCCTGGGCGATGTGGACAATTTCCTAAAATTTAAGAACTGGATTCTATTTTTAGAAATGTTTATAATTAGCAGGTACAGTCATCGTCCATGCAATTCCATGTGGCACCCTCACAGGTCGACATGTGGCAGCTCTACAAAGTGATGTGGCATCCACTTAGGCAGGGGGGCACATATTTCCAAGACTTGAGCATAAATAAATAATTAATTGAGAAAAGAGAGTCGCGCAACTGGGCCTAAATTTAGTCGCATATTCATCTTGTATAATCACCCCTCTACTTGCCATGCATCAACTCATTAAAATTCACCTCCAGTTAAGTTTAAACCATATTTTCCTAAAAAATTAGGAAATTCCTTAAAAGAGGGCGAATTTCCTCTTAGCCATAACTCACTCATGCTTTTGTCAAATTTAGCAAAAGGACATGCATTACAAAGCTAAATTTGGCCTCCATGTGTTTCTTTCACTTCATAAAGCCAATTCACATTCATTATCATTCATTATTCCTCCCTTTCTTCCTCAAGTGCGCCTTCCTAAGTTTAGGGTGCATTCTCCTCTCTTGTGCGCATGTAACCTTCATGCAAACACTCACTCATCTCACACTCCTCACATATCTCTCTTCCTCATGCGCTTAGCCTCCATTTTTAGCCACCCATGCGTCCTCTTCCTCTCCCTTGGGATATGCGCCCTCATTGTGCTATATATTGGATGCTTGACATTGATTATTAGTCGGATCATTGCAGTAGCAGCATAGTGTCTCTCTCATTCTCTTCTCTCTTGTTCTCTAGTCTACTGGCTCTTCTTTGAACGAAGTAGTCATTGTATCGGTTGTAGGCTTGTCAAGTGTGGCGCAAACAGTCCTCTTGTAAGCTTCATCAATAAAGAAGTGTGTGTTTGTCTTCAAACCTCTTTCTTGGCGGTATTATGGTAAATTTATGATCTGATATGTCATTTCCTGAACTGTTCATTATGGTTAATTCTCATATTTTTGAATAGTTATTCTCTTCTTTTTCAAGTCTATTATCATTATGCTAACCCTGCAGGTTCCCTCCAAGCGAATAAGTAATTTTTCTCAAGTGTTTTGGATAGATTTAGCACGATGTCCAAGACATATCAGCAGTTGTTCATAAGGTTTTATACGCAGAAATCAGACTTAAAGACAACAACAAGGCGCTTCATTGTGCCCAGGGGCTCCCCCTAGAGGCTAGCAAGCATTAGCCCAAACGGAGAGGAGTTCAGTCAGTGACAATTTGGGGCCCTACTCCTTCAATTAGACAAGTTTTTACCGCTGTCCTAACAGGTTTATCAGCTCAGATTGGAGGGTAGAAATTTGTGCTAACACGCCCAAACTAGCAGCTCTTGGGGGGATGCTATGGGGACAGCATTATACAGGAAATGCACCACTATCACCTCAGCACAATCTCCTCTTCACTTTAGGCCAGCTCCTAGAGACCAAGGGGGTATCCCAATCTTTCCAACCACACACCTTAACATACATTAGATAGACCAGCGCCTAAGTAGCCAAATGCCTTGAGAGTATTCAACCAAGGGTTAAGGCAATAAAGCTACAATATAAAGAGGGTTAGGAGCTACTTATAAGAGTGCTGAGATCTAAAATAAATATTCTTAGCAAAAAAATACAAACTAGCACTAAATAAATCACTCCTAAGGTAAATGACATTTCCTACCACAAAAGAGTGAGATTTCATCATTTGAACCAAGAATAAACGGTATACATGTATTACCACTTGTTTGATGATTGTAAATAGACAAGCTTGTTGCTTTCCTGAATTTCTAGAATCTGAAATAAAATATTTAACGCAGAAAATTGCAAATTTGGACCATAAAAATTGACCCAAGAGTGTTTAAAAGCACATCGAATGAAAATCCTTGGACACTTACCATTGGGGCAATGATATATCGATATAAAAACAGCCCAACAACAAAATAATGCAAGTACAATTCAATATTATCCAAGCAATTACTTCAATTTTGCAAAAAATGGTGGTGAATCCCCATGAGGTTTCACCAAAAATCTCTAAAATGAAATATAATAGCAATGAAGAGCTTCGGAGATGAATTTCACTGTTAGAATGTGATAGATAAACTTAATAAACAATTCAAAAGTGAAATATAAAGTAGGGTAGGGTTAGATTTCACCTTTTAGGGTCAAACTCTAACACTAGGGTTTCACCAATTCTGATTTTTATTGTTGTAATTAATTTCTAGAATTGCCAAAAACCTTAAGTCAGCCACCAGAATGTTAGATAAGAAAATGAGGCACAATCAAAATGCCAATACAATGCCAAGACTAAAGACCAAAACACTAGAGAATATCCAAGAGTGATCAATGCGCCTCTCTCTCCTTCTTGCAACTGCAACTACCTCCAAAACTTGCACACTAGATGAGTCACTGAGTGAGTGAGTGAATGAGGCGCCATCCTCTCTTATTTATACTAGTTGAGGGGCGCTAGGGTTATGTCTCTTCATCAAGCAGGGCCGACTTCTCCCAATAGTGGTTAAAACAACTTTAATAAGCCCCAGGGCCGACTTCTCAAATACCACCATTTAACTAGGGTTTGACCAATCCACAAAAGGGGATTTGGTCAGACATAAGTCTCGACATGATCAATCCACAAAAGGGGATTTGATCTACATGATAATAACTCAATTATAATTAGAATATTCTTCGTAATTACAATATTTGAACAAGTTTGATGAGGAAAACCAGTGGCAAGAAGAAGACGTCTTGGTGACCTATCTTGGTCTAGTGGTGCGCTACTCTGTTATGGTCAAGGTCTTCTAGTTTATCTTTTGTTATTGTGAGATCTCTCCTGTGGAGATTTTGTACTTGTTGAAGAATCTATGCTAAAGAAGTTGTGTTGGGTTTTCTTCCCCACAAGGGTTTCTTAGGATAAATATTGTGTAATGTTGTGGATGTCTTTCTTTCAGTGATCCTTATTGTTATGGTTGTTGTTTTAATGCTATAAAGTTAAGGAATACATAACACACTTAACTAGTTAAGAGAAATTTTAACAATTTCATTGTCCTCGGGATCCCTGGGAGAGCATCTAGAAGCTTTATAATTGGCTTTTATCTTTTTATAGCTACAAACCTCTGGGCCTTCAACCCCTTCTTCCCATAAAATGAGGTACAATCCCTTCTTGGGTCAGTACACCCGAAAATCCCTAAAGATAAGGAGACGAAAAGGGGTGAAGTGTGAAAAATGGTAAGTATGATCGAAAATGGCAGGAAGACTCATTGAGGACACCTCCCAATAGAAAACCCATCCCTAAGGGTGACCACTTACTAGGGCACAATGTCAACCACCAAGGTGAAACAAGGAAAATAGCATAATTTCCAAGCAGACGTTCAATAATCAAAAGAAGCTTTAAATGCAACATACTCAAATTTCTCAAATATTAAAGTGACACTTACCACAATACCTGACTTGTACCTCATGGTGCAAGACCCATCATCTTTCAGAAGCAAGATAATGTGGTTGATGCCATCGTTACAAATCCAGGAAATGTGGTGGTGATGCAAGTCTCTATCTGTGTATGTGGACGATGTCATCATCTGTCTTTTGGTACTCCTTGTCTGCAACCTGAGGGCCTTGAGACATCATCTCCTTAGTTATCCCTAGAAATTGGGGATAACAAAGACCACAGAGTGGATGCCATGACCCACATATCAGGAGCTGAAAGATGATGGATGTTGCCTTTGGAGGCAAGAGAAGACACCTTGAAGGAAGATACCTAGCCCTCACCTTGCCCAACGATTGGCCTTTGGAGGCATGCGCTACACTTTTGGGCTTGACGTCACCCTTGGGGCTAGCGTTTTGATGATGGTGGTGAGTTTTGATGATGATTTGGTATGGTTCATGGAGAGGAGGACACTTAGCATGGTGACACATGGCCTTTGGAGGCCCAACGTACCCTTCAACAACCCAACGAGTTGCTCAAAAATTTAAATGCAAGACGTCACCCTCTAGGGGCATGACATCATTCTTTTAGGGTTTCATTCGTGTAAAAATCAAATTATTATTGTAAAGGGGCAAAATTAAGGAGGTCGACCTCCTTATTTTGTGATTTACCCTAAAGATATGTGGACAAATTTTATTTTGAGGTCCTGTATAAATAAAAGACCTAGATCATTTCATTTTCATAACATTATCACTTGAGAATAAGATATACTTGGCTGAAATTTTCACCCTCTTTGGGCATTTGGTCTATCTCTCTCTCTCTTGTGCAAAATTTTGGATGCTTATCTTGTCTATTGTGGAGCTAAGTGGTGTGCTACCTTCCTGGAGGCTTATTTCTTCCATGTGGATGAAATTTACTTTGTAGATGAGGGTTTTATCTTGCTATCTTGTGGAATTGGTAAGGAATTTTCTGCATTTGTTGGTAATTTCTTCTTGTTTCAACTTTTTCTTGTCTAAAAAACCGTTGGAAGAGTATAAGGGCATACACCCTCCACCAAGTTCATCTTATGTGTTATTGGATAAGCCATTTTTTCAAGGTTGCTAGCAAGAGTAAAAGGGCTTACACCCTCCTAGATTTACCTTGTTGGATTTGCTTTCTCTAGGGAGTAAAAGGGCTTACACCCCTAGAGAAGTACTAGATCAAACTCTTGCAACCAAGACTCCATAACCCAATAGATTAAGGCACTAATCTGAAATTGCATTGGAGAAACAAAATCGTTGCATGGAAAACGTGATTTGTTGAGTTATTTGATTTGTCTAAATTGGACTCAATTCTACCTGCTATTAGCTTGCTTGAGCCACTAGGTCATCTAGCTTAGCCAAGGATTTCTTGTTGCTATGAACTTATGCTACAGCCACTAGGGCTGCTGCAAAATCACTCTATATCTCACTCTTCTACCATTGAAAATAGTTAGCAACCTGCTATTGTTAATCTATTTGGTATTGGCTATCTTTTGGGCAAGTTGTTTGTTGATCTCTTTGAGTAGAAGTTGTTGTTGTAGAAAATCTTTTCCTACAGCCAATTGGCTGCCCTAATATACTTGTGATAACATCATTTTGCATCTTCATTTTACCATCAAAGTTTAATTATCTACATGTTTAGTGCTTCATTGTCCAGTAGATATTTGGCACTTTTGATGGTTAATTCTGCAGTTAACAACTCTTTTCTTTGCTGATATATATATATATATATATTTGTTACCAACATCGTGATATTGGCGATATTATCGGCAAAACCAATCTCTGCGATATTATCGGGGAAAATATCGCACTATTTTGAGCACTTTGAAAATATCGCAATAATATCGTAGATAAAGCGATAATATCGCGCTACGATCCAAAATATCTTTTGCACGTGGACAGGGCCGGAAATAAAGCCCGATTTTCACTTTTTTTTTGTCATTTTGCAAATGAAGTGTGGGGTTTGGAGAGCAAAGGAGCAAAGGACGAGTTTGCCTTCAACCAAAGACGAGGAGGAGCGAGATTTTGAGCACTGTAACCTGTTTATTGTGAAGTTGGGATTGATTTCTCTCAAGCAAGGGCACATTTGCAGGTATGGGCAATAGTTTGTACCATTTACTTTGTTTTTCTTTTTAATATTTTCTATGTATCCTTCATCTTGGTAGTTAGGGACTGTTGTTTTTAGCTGCCATAAAATTATTTTGGAGTGTGGATTGATTTCCAACAGTTTTTTTTATATTCTTGCAAATTTATGATAGGTTTTTTTTAATTTTTTTAATTTATCAGTTTTCAACTTTTCCCCATTTTGAACATTTGTATTTAGTAATTTACTATTACAGTTTACAGTTAAATGATAATTTTAATTTTTTCCCACTATTTTTGTGCCCTAGGTTTGATCACTTGAAGATTGAAAATGCCGAGAAAATTGGATGCTATGTGGGAATATGGTGATCACGAGGGGGGTTTTAATCCACAAACTTTGTATTGCAAGTTGTGTAAGGTGAGAATGATGGGGGGAATTACCCGGCTGAAATACCACCTTGCAAGAATCACGGGACATGAAGTGGATATTTGCCCAAAGTCAACCCCGGAAATCATTCATATTGCCAACAAAGCGCTTGAGGATCTGGGTTTAACCAGAGATTACAACAAAGCCAAGAAAGCTCAATTTGCAAGGACAGGTGGAATATCTGAGGAGGGAAGTTCGGCGGCTTCAATTCCACCTTCTACCTCATCGTATTTTGTTTCTAGAACCACACCTGGTGCACAA
>SNQJ01S0120434.1:46107-61974 GCA_010110895.2 Picea sitchensis | reverse complement strand
TTAATTGTTAAATTCGTACCTTGGTAAAGCGTTAGGATTGCAATTTTATATGTATTTGGGTTTCATTTATTGTAAATGTGTTTTTGACGGTGCGATTAAGAGGATTGTTTCGGATTAATTGGCCATTTATTAAAAAACATGGTGTAAGCTTAATTTCATGTCACGTGGAAGGAACGAGGTGAACAAGTTGTTTTTTCTATTTATATTTTATATATAATATAAATTTTAATTTTTTTAAATATATTAAAATCGTAGCCAAGATGTGTTCAAAGGGTTTGGATTTGTTGATAAAGAGTAAGGAGTTTTTTACCATGGAGTAAGATTCAATTCACGTGAAGGGTGTTCATATAGGCATAGGTCATTTAAAGAATTATATTAAATAATTGTGTGACTTGTATATGTATAATCACGTGAAGGGTGTTCATATAGGCATAGGTCATTTAAAGAATTATATTAAATAATTGTGTGACTTGTATACTTATATATATGTATAAGTGGATCAATTCTTATTACCATCTTCTTCAAATTTTATTCGCAATAGTTAGCTTAAGTGGTTTTGAGCCAGACATGAGTCATCTCAAGAATTGGGAGGTCATGGGTTCAATTTTATAGAGCCCCTCAGGGTTAGGCACAGTGATCAATGCTAACCATTTACCCTAATTATCATACATGAATCACAAGCTCAAGGTTAGATGCAGTAATCCGCACCAACAATTTATCACATTTACTATACACATATCATGAGGAAGTACTTGGAAGGTTTTCCACTAGGTTTTCTTTGGAAGAAAATAATGGTCAATATGTGTCTTATTTCCCTATGTTATTGTTTGAAGAAATATTAAAAATGTTTTTATATAACTCCCCACACACTACTTAAATTATAAATTGCTACACATATCATAAAGTGTATTGAGTTTGATGAATATAAGTGTCGTCAAACACAACTCCCAACATGTGCACAACCTAATCATTGGTCATACGTCGTATTTGGATAGGTGTTCAACAAAAAACAGGGTATTCTCGCTCAGAAGGAACACCTTTAGTAAACACTCACACAACTAGATCAAAGATCGACACACCTATGTTTTTATGTGGTTAAAACCCTCGAAGAGGGAAACTATCCACAACCCCAGCCAATGTGGCCACTTGAAGCAATATATTAATGCAAAAGAAAAATATTTTACAAGATAGTTTCTCACAATCGATCATAAGAAAATGACCCTCCATGCTCTTTAAATAGAGATCATGGATCAATCGGGTGTTAAGCCATGGATCAATGTAGTCGTTAAGATTGAGGAGAAAATGAGTCGTTAGATCACTCTATGTCTAAAACATATCATGATCGTCGGATTACATAACTACAAAGCATACTAAAGAAACACACTTTTACCTAAAGACACATTAGACCAAGTTGATCTTAATTAACTCCTAATTGTCTAAATACCCTAACATCCCCCCTTAAGAACAACTTGGGTTGGGATTCAAGGATTTACAAAGATGACACTATAAGATAAGGAAGGAGGAATTAGAGTGTATCCCCCTTAATTAAAACTTCATAAACTCCTAACATAGATTGAATTTTGGAAAACTTTTCTTATGTAAGAGATTTTGTGAAAAAAATTGCAACTTGATCTTTTGTAGGGAAAAAGAGCACTTCAATAACTCAATCATGAATGAGATTTCTGATGAAGTGCATGTGTAGCTTGATGTGTTTGTTGCGTTGATGTTGAATTGGATCTTTGGTGAGCTTGATGGCACTCTGATTGTCGCACTAGACAGTGGTCAAATGTTGTTGTTGGAATCCAAACTCTGAAAAAATCTGTCAAAGCCAAAAGGCTTCTTGACTTTCATTCATTGTTGCTCGGTACTTTGTTTTTGCTTAAGAAAGAGAAATAACATGTTGTTTCTTTCAACCCAAGTGTCAAGTCTAGAACCAAGACTGAAAACATAACCTGTAGTATAATTTTGATCATCAGGGTCGCCATCCCAAACTGAATCAGTGAAACCAACCAACATCCCAAACTAAATTTTACCCCAGGCATATGGAGGTATCCTTTTTTATTCTTTTCAATGGATTTCATGGGGTGTTTGCATATACAAAGAAACAAGGCCAACAACAAAAGAAATATCAGGACATGTATGAGTCAAATATAAGAGGCTACCAACTAACTGGCGATACAAAATGGCATAAACTTCAGGAGTAATATAAGTGGCAACAAGTTCGACTCCAAACTGGAAGGGAGAGGGGGATGTTTTAGAATCTTCTATGTGAAAGCAATGAAGAAGGTCACAACTGTACTTAAACTGAGAAAGGGGAATACAATCCTTAGTTTGCAAAACTTGGAGGTCAAGGAAATAATGCAAATAGCCTAGGTTTGTCATTTCAAATTGTTTTTTCAAGCCATATTTCACATGGGTTAAAAGTTTAGGGTCACTACCATTAAGGATTAGGTCATCAACATAAATAACAAGTATTATTAGATGACTTCCTACTTTCTTGGTATAGACATTAGGGTCAGAACAACATCTAGAAAAGCAGGTGTCAAGAAGAAATTTGTCTATTTTGCCATACCAAGCTTGAGAAGATTTCTTAAGATCATAAAGATATTTCTTAAGGTGAAAAACAAGGCTAGAGTCATTCTCAACATAGCCAAGAGGTTGCTCCATGTAGATTTCTTCTTGCAAATCCCCATGCAAGAAGGCATATTTTACATCTATCAAATGGACCTCCCATTTATGTGAGGCAAAAAGTAATAGAACGAGGTGGATGGAATTCATTTTGGCTATAGGGGAAAAGGTTAAATTGTAGTCAATAGATTCAACTTGAGAGAATCCTTTGGAAACTAACCAATCCTTGTGTCTTTCAACACTTCCATTTGATGCATACTTAGTTCTATACACCCATTTGCATCTGACAAGTTTTCTTAATTTTGGAAGAGGTACAAGATCCCAAGTATCCTTCACCATTAAGGAACGATATTCTTAATTCATTGTTGTATCCCAATCTAGCTGGCCATAAAGCTTCTACAAATGTTTTTGTATCATGAGTCTCTGAAACTTGGGACAAAAGAGATGAGGCTCATTAGAACTATGAACATTTCCAATGTTAATCTAAAGGATCACTGACAAGATCACCAGCTACTTCTCGTGTTGAATGGACCCATCTGGGAAGCGATGGTGTTGGTGCAGGTTCATGTTCAATGGACTCATCTAGAGGAAGGTGAGCAATTGGAGGTGGATTTTCGTCCTCGCTATCATCATCTGAAGAATAAGAAACCATAATAGGAACATATGGCACAAACACCAAAGATGGCTCACAGGCCGAAGATGGAAAAAATTTTGAATTAGGATCATAGGCCAAGAGATTTTCATCAAATTTAGCAGCTCTTATCATAATGATTTCATTAGAATGAGTTTGAAGAAGTCGATAGCCTTTGACATCTTCAGAATATCCAACAAAAATGAACTTCTCACTTTTAGGTTGTAATTCTTTCTTTTTCTCATCCATAATGTGAGATCATGTAGGTTGTAATTCTTCTTTTCTCTCATCCATAATGTGAGATCATGCTATACTACCAAATACAATGAATGTATAGTTTACATCTGGATTAATTTTGGTCCATGCTTTTTCCAATCTTTTATATTTTTAAAGCCTTTGTGGGAATGCGGGGTGATTTACTATGTAATTTTCACAATTGATGACTTCTTCCCAATAATCAAGACTTAATCCTTTAGATTGGATCATACAATTAATCATTTATTTTAATGTGTGATTATTTCTCTCAGCAACACCATTTTGTTGTGGTGTATATAACACAATATGTTGCATTTGAATGCCCTATGCAGTGCAGTAACTTGTCTATTCTCAACCTCCATTATCTATTCTCAACCTTTGAAGTTGATGTCCATATTGTTTTTCTACAAGGGCCTTGTAGGCCAAAAACATGTCAAAAACTTCACTCTTAAGTTTTAAGAAGTAAACCCAAGTGCATCTAGAGAAGTCATCAATTAAAGTAAAGAAGTACTTGCACTTAGAGAAAGAAGGAGAAGAAAGTGGACCACACATATCACTGTGAAAAAGTTGCAAAGGGGCCAAGGCATGCCAAGAGGCACATTTTTCAAAACAATATTGATGATGTTTTCCGAAAACACAGTCGACACAAACACTATCTCTGCAAGAAACGACAGGAAGCCCARTCACCATATCTTACTTGCATAGTTGTTCCAATGGGAGATAGTTTTTATGACCAAACCACTCATGCCAAAGTTTGTTCAAATCATCGGTATGAGCAACAAAAACTGATGGAAAAGATGATGAACTAAAGTTTTCAGATTTGTACAACCTAGTAATATCATCAACAATTCCAGTTGCTAATACATGCTTAGGATATTTTAAATCCTTGATTACAACTTGGTAAGGTTGAAAAATCTATTGTTTTACCTTCACTTGAATGAGTGATCTGATACACTAATAGAAGGGTGCGGGAAAGACTTGGAACACATAATACATCATTGAAATGACTATTGTCTACCTATATGTTCTAGGCCCTACAAAACTAAGAGATCTATCATCAAAAACAAATATTTTTTTGGTGTTACATTCATTTAGAGCGGAAAAAATGGCTTTATCCTTATCCATATAATAATATGATCTAGAATCAATAGGCCATTCATCAAAAGAAGAAGTAGATGTTGCATTGAAAGAGAAACCAAAAGACAAAGTGCATGTGCATGAGAAGAAGAGGTAGAAGAAGAAGAGTCAATATTGATGTTGTGCTCCTTCATCATTGCTTCTAAGTCTTCCATATTTTTTGAACATTTAGACTCCACATGACCATCTTGCCACAAAAGTTGCAATATCTGTTAGTTTTCTTACTTTTAGATTTTGATCCATTATCACCATTAGAAGTAGAAGTTGGGTGAGAGGTTTTGGGACCCGTGTTTTGAGTGTTGTTGTGGCAAGGATGTTGCTTCTTGGGATGCATGTATTTATATTTTGGGGGGGCACTAAGGCTTTGTTAGATGTAGTTGTAGTGTTGATCACTCCAAGTTTCAAAAGCTTATCTTTCTCTCTAATCAAAGAATCACAAAAATACTCAAGAATGGGAGCTTGGTAAGCACTCCCTGGAGCTTCCCTAGTGGTATAGAAGGTAGATACAAAGATAGAGTATGCACTACCACGCTTAGCAAGAATAACATATAAGCATTGGTCATCCTTCAAATCTAATTTACAATCTTTACATAAAAGTTTAAGTGTTTGAATTTAGATAAATAATCTTCAATGCAAGGAAAATCACTATGACTTAAAGTCATTAATTGGTTTTCAATCTGGTGGGCTTGAATCACATTTTGTTTACCAAAAACAACTTCAAGATGAACCCAAGCTACATTTGGGTCATCGATTCCTTGAAGGTGAAATCATAAATCAGGAGAGATGGGAATTGTGAGTAGTCCATGTGATTTATCATTCTTATTATCTCATTTAGATTTATTTTCGACGTCAATGGGGGTTTTCTCTATTCCAAAGGTAATTTGATTACTTAGTGCATCCTCCATATGGGATTTCCATGATAAGTAGTTGGTATTGGTAAGAAAAACATCACTTGGAGAAGTCATATTAAAATGTGAAGATGATATGGATTCAAAACTTGAAACTTATGGTCTAAATAGAAAGCTCTCAAAAAAAATAGGTTTCTTAAAAAAAACGACAGTAAAAACAGACTTCGGATGTGAATGTTATGTCATTTTTAAAAAAGGCATAAAAATTAACCAAATTTCCATGTAACCAGTAGAAGTTGGTCCACGTGGTGATGGATGCACAATGAGGTGGTGTAAAAAAAAAAAATCCCCTTCACTTTTACAATGAAGTTAATTTATAAATTAAGGTTACATGCAAAAAGTAACTAAAAGAATATCAAAGTTTTTTTTTTTTAAGCACACAAGTCAAAATTATATTATTCTAGTAGAGTAAAATATATACCAAAATGCTTTGTTGTTGGCCTTGCACTTGGGAAACCAGACCAGTAGCAAAAGAATAGTCCTTTTGTCCATATAGTTTGCAGTAGATTCTTAAATAAAGTTTGTAATGCTAGAAAAACATTATAATAGGAGAAGTGGAGTTTGGAGGTGGCTTCATTTCCATGTCTACTTATGATTGTCATTCAAAAATTCAAAGTTGGTACCCTCAGATTACTTAGTAGGAGGAATATCAGTTGGGTCCTAAGGTGACATAGGAGCGAACTGGGCTATGCTTTTCAAGATGGAAGTTATCACGACCGTGTTGGAGGATGGAAGGCGCAATAGAGACTCCCTTAGAAGCAGGTGTAGGCCATTGAGTTGTAATCGAATGGTTTTATGGGCGTCTTATTTCATCCGCAACATCTATCCCAATAAGATCTTGATATGCCAATATAACTCAACTGTTTTCTAGTGTTTTGTCTCCATCGCTCTTTTGTTGCCCACATTGGGCACCCAGCTGATAGTGGATTCAGACACCTCTTGGTTTGTAGTCATAGTGTGCTCCAAACAAATTTTTCCTTCAACCTCATCTAGATAAGCCCAGAAGCACGGTGGGGTGGCATATCAGATGTTGGATGCAACCTTGTGCGCATCTCTTTGCACCTGTGTTGTTGGTGAGTCTCCTCCCACCTGGCAGGTCGAAGTCTCTACTGGGGCTCCAGCTCCCCTTCGTGATCCAGATGGATTTCGGTGGCCTCCCACCTATTTGAACTGGCTCATTTTGGCAGTTTTCAAATTCGGCAGTTTTTTCCTATTTTTCGAGTCCCTAACTTCTAAGGTCATTTTGAGGCCCTAAACAACGTTTTTAGGGCTCGCCACAATCAACATGTATAGGGATCGCCACAGGAAACATGTGTATTCCTCAGATAGACCTTTCCAAAGGGATATCGTGCACCTAAAACAAAGATCGTATGCAAAAGTTACAACCCTGGGAAGTTGATGTACTAACTTACCCAAATGGAGCCCACACAACTTTTGGCATTTCATCTCCTAGGGTTAGGTTTTCGGATGTCTAGAGTTTTTGACATTCCTGTTTATTATAAAAATGCCTTGAGAGACTCATTTTAATGATATTCTAGTGAATAAGCGCAGTCGTCACATATCTTCTCGGAGATAATCCGCCACCATTCTAACAAGCTTGTTTTCCGTTGCATTTTACAGTTTCAGCTTATTTCCTTATTGAATAGAAACCAGTTTTACTGTATATCTGTTATTTTGTGTTAAGCATATTTTGATAATAATATATATTCATTTCGTTTTGCTCTTAAAATCTGGATTAGTGGTATCAAAGCGGTCTACTCCTTGTCGTTCTTAATGCTTATCCCCAACGACGTCAAGGTAAAAATAATTGGGTCTCAAGCTTGTTTCTCTTGAGGATAAAAGCTCTTGTATGCCCAAGCGCCTCTCATGGTGGGAGAAAATAAAGATCAAGGGACAAGTGATCCCTTCAAAATGTTGCTCGAGGAATCCCTCATGCAAAAAAGGAACAAGATGATGGATAGTTTTGCACAAATCTTTCGGTGGCTACCAACAGGCGATGCATCTTCCTCAAACAGAGGCGTCGCCCCCTTCAAGGTACAAATAAACTTTGATATTACTATATTTGAAGGTCATATAGATGCAGATGTTGTAGACAAATGGTTGAATCTACTAGAAGGGTATTTCTTTGTCCATAACTTCTCGAATAGAGAAAAGATTACTTTTGCGCTCCTCAAAGCCATTCCCCATGTCAAAGATTGGTGGAAAACTTTATGTGAGCAGAAGGAAACAAAGGAACCCTCATTATTTACAGTTGCGATCACCTGGGAGTCCTTCATGGATGTTATTAAGGAACAATACTACCATGTTGGAAGTTATGATGACCTGTACACAAAATGGACCACATTGCGGCAGAAAAGAGACCAAGCAGTGCCCGAGTTCATAAATATCTTCCATACCTTACACACCAAGCTAGGTATCAAATATTATGAGCGACAACTGGTGCTCAAGTATCGTGACGGTCTGCATATATACATCCAGGCCRAAACGGAGTTTCTGGACATCTCATCCTTGGGCGCAACCTACAGATATGTTGTCAAAATTGAGCAGAAGCTCAAACAAAAGACGCATCAATTTGGGCCTGGGAACCCCTCACATCAAAAGCTAGGAAATGGCGTCCCTAACCCACAGAACAAAGGACAGAGAAAATACAGAATTTCTCATAAAAACCAGTCCAGGCCACAAGAAAAGAAGGACATTGAAAGACAAAGAAAGATACCGGGAAGTGGTGCGACTTCCATAAGAGCCCCTGGCATAACACAATTGATTGTCGCTCAAAGAAGTCACTAGTGGATGAGGTGAAAGCCTTTGAATCATATGTAGGTTCTGAATCTGAGTCAAAACCAGAAAGGGGGAGATGGATCATCGATGCAGAACCCAGTGCTACCATTTCTACCACCAAGATCCAACCCAATGAACCAGGAGCGCCTTTTTCATTCACATATGTGGGTGAAGGGTACCCCGCTGCACTTCATCATTGATAGTGGTAGCCATAAGAACCTCATCCCAGCAGAGGTTTTCAAGCGACTTKCCCTGTCAACAACGTCGCACCCGTAGCCCTACACCATCGGATGGCTCCGCCAAAGAAGCGACATCCACRTCAGCCAACAATGTCACCTATCATACAACATCAATCCCTTCAAAGACGAGGCATTGTGTGATGTTTCCCCTCTCAAAGTTTGTAATGTTCTTTTGGGCCAACCATATTTATGGAAAAACCATGCTATATATGAGTCTAGGCCTCACAATGTTATTATTACTTTGAACAAGAAATTGTACAGGATATCGCAGGCAGTCCCACCTAGTGTTATTTCCTTTATCTCTGCCAAGCAATGCAGGAAGGTCATCTCTCATATGGGGAAGTTTGTCTTCTTCGTGATTTTCTCTCAGAATGAGCGAAAGATCGCAGCCACATCGAGGGTCTTCACGACCAACCTCTCCACACAATAGAATAAAGTGGATAAGGTCATGGAAGTATACTCAGATATCTTCTCCTCACTTATCGGGGTACCACTGCACTGTCAGGTCAAGCACCCCATCAATATGACCCCTGGCGCACCGCTACCCAATGGGCCAGTATACCGTCACTCTCTATTAGAGGATGAGGAGATCAATCAATAGATCCAAGAACTACTCCACAAGGGTCACATCCTTCCCATCTCATCACCTTGCGGGAGCCCAATCATGTTGGTATAGAAGAAAGATGGAACTTGACGACTCTTCATTAATTATTGGGCCCTAAATAAAATCATGGTAAGAAATTGGTACTCGATTCCCCGAATCGACGACCTCCTTGATCAACTCATGGGGGCCAGATACTTCAATAAGATTGATCTAAAGTCTAGCTACCACCAGGTCTTGATAGAAGAAATAGATGTATGGAAGACTTCCTCCAAGTCAAAGGAAGGTATTTTCGAATGTTTGGTCATGCTATTTGACTTGACAAATGCTCCAGCCACTTTCATGAGGATGATGGACGATATCCTATGACCATTCACCAATACTTTTGCAGTGGTGTATCTGGATTACATTCTCATTTACAACAATACTTGGGAAGAACACTTGCATCGTATTCAACAGGTTATGCACAACATGTGGCAGCACAAGTTATACGCCAACTTGGAAAAATGCTCCTTCGACATGGACAAGGTCCATTACCTGGGCTACATCGTTGATCATCATGGTGTACATGTGGATTAAGCCAAGATCCAAGTCATCTGTGACTAGCCAAACCCAACCACACTCACTGAGCTTCGGAGCTTCTTGGGCCTTGCCAATTTCGACTGAGAATTCGTGTTGGGATTCTCCCATATTGCATGGGCCCTCATCCAAGTAACCAGGGGTGGTGGTGAGGTGAAATTTGTGTGGGGTTGGTCCCAACAATAAGCGTTCGATGATTTGAAGCAGTGCTTGTGCTCAGCCTCAGTACTTTCACTACTAGACCTGCAGCAACCATTTGAGATCAAGACATATGCTTCAGACTATGTTGTGGGCGACGTTCTCACTCAACACAGCCACCCCATGGCCTATCATAGTGAGACACTATCAGATGTTTTACGTAAGTACCCAACTTACGACAAAGAAATGTACTCCATTGTGCAAGCTTGTCGCTAATGAGGACATTACATTCTTGGGAAGGAGATAGTCATCCACACTGATCATAAGCCACTACAGTTCATGCAAAAACAAGGAAAATTGTAGAATGACCGCCATCAGAAATGGTCAACATACTTGCAATAATTCCACCTCAACATCAAGTATAAAACAGGAAGCACCAACCACGTCATTGATTTCCTCAGTAGACTGCCATTCGCGGCACTCACCACAGTGCTAAACTCTTGCAGCCATGAGACCTCTAAATGGCCCCAAATCTATGAGACAGACCTGGACTTATCTACCACCTACCAAATTTTGGGCAAAAATGCAGTTGTCACTAATTTCCATCTTCAGGTTGGGTTGTTGTGCCATATGGGCCATATCCGTGTTTCATCCAGCGAGTGAGCGAATATGATCTAGGAATCCCACAACAGTTGAGTGGAAGGACAGTCGAAAAGACAGTCGCAATGTTGCAAAAACATTTCTACTAGCTAAAACTTCAACAGGAGGTCAGCAAGTATATCAGGTCTTGCACTACCTGCGCTATTGTCAAACTGACCACTAAGAAACAGGGTTTGTACACCCCTCTTCCTACTCCTGACAGACCATGGGAATCCATCTCCATGGACTACATGTCAGGCCTCCCGTCCACCAAGCGAGGAAATGACTGTGTTTTTGTGGTTGTTGATCGCTTTTCTAAGATGGTGATTATGGATGCYTGGAAGAAGAGCATCACAATAGAGGCCACTACCAAGATCTTATTTGAACGAGTTTGGGTACATTTTGGAATCCCACAAACTATTTTCTCAGATCTGGGCAGTTGATTTCTCARCACATTATGGTCGAGCCTCTAGTCACTACTAGACATCAAGCTCAACAAATCCATAGCCTTCCACCCCCAGACAGATGGCCAAACCAAGGTCGTAAATCAAATGATCATGCATATCATGTGCATGTATAATTCCAACCACCCTCRCACATGGGATGAGAGTCTTCCCTACATMCAACATAGCTACAATTGATCTTTTCATAGCTCAACTGGYCACATYCCCTTTCAGGTGGGGTTGGGATTCYAACCACTAGGTCCCATAGATGTTGCACTACCMCTTGCGGTCACCTCAACCTACTCATCTCCTTTTCCARATGAATCTAACAAAGRCACCTCGTTCATTGAGCAAATCTAGCACATCTGCATACAAGTTCAAGATGTCCTACATAATTCTAATGACAAGTACAAGCAATGCCATGATCAACACCAGGTGCCACATAAGTTTCAAGTGGGAGACAAATTTTGGTTGCATTTGCAGAAAGAACGCCTTACCGGATGCCATCAGAACCTTCTCCCACTCTTTTATGGGTCGTACAACATCACCAAGGTTGTCGGTGATAATTCTTTTGAGCTCAACATTCCTCCTTTCCTTGGCCTACACCCAGTGTTCAACGTGGATCTCCTTCGACCTTATTTCCCACCATTATTGGACACCTCAGAGATAGCAGAACAACTGACACCAACATAGTTCAACCCTGACTGCATAGAATAGGCATCTAATGATCATACTGTTGACAAATAGGTCAAGGGCACCCGCCAGCAAAGGATCTAGCTTTATCGATTTGTCAAAGCAAGGCAGCTCCTGCACCATGGCAAGTGGCTCACCCGGGGCCAAATTCAACACAAATTTCCTCATCTAATGGGGGTACTCAATGCAATGGAGACCATTTATTCCTAAGGGGGGAGGAATGATCCAGATGGATTTCAGTGGCCTCCCACCTATTCCAACTGGCTCATTTTGGTATTTTTCCAGTTCAGCAGTTTTTCCTAGTTTTCAGGTCCCTAACTTTCGGGGTCGTTTTGCGGCCCTAAATAGCATTTTTAGGGCTCACCACTGTAAAAATATGGAGGGATAGCCACAGGAAACATGTGGATTCCTCGGATAGACCTTTCCAACAGGCTATTGTGCTCCTAAAACGGAGATCGTATGCAAAAGTTACAACCCCCGAAAGTTGATGTACTAACTTACCCAAATGAGGCCCACATGACTTTTGGCGCTTCATCTCCTAGGGTTAGGTTTTTGGATATCTATGGTTTTTGACATTCCTGTTTATTGTAAAAAGGCCTTGAGAGCCTCATTGTAATGATATTCTGGCGAATAAATGCAGTTGTCACATCTCTTCTCAGAGATAAGCCACCACAATTCTAGCAAGCTTGTTTTCCGCTGCATTTTACAGTTTCAATTTATTTCCTTATTGAATAGAAACTAGTTTTATTGTACATTTGTTATTTTTTGTTAAGCATATTTTGATAATAATATGTATTCATTTCGTTCTTCTCATAAAATTTGGATCACTTCGATAACCCCGTAAATATCCACAACGAGGTGACATCGCGGCCTAGGCTTGCTTCCATGTTGCTCGGCTAAAATTCTTCGTGAAGGAATGGATTTTTTTCCACCAGGTAACATATCGAGCTCAGTGGTCCCACAATAGCATTGTTCTAATGATCCTATCTTTTCCTCTTCCCTATTAAAATTCCACTTTGTCGTAGATATTTTTTATCGTGATAGTTTGTTTGGGATTTATCATTTTGCTAAGATTAAGCACATCGGGTGAGCTACAAATCAAGGAAGAGGTATGCGGGTTTAAATGCATCAATTCCATTGTTGAGTTGTGTGAACTGGTTTCCCACTATGTCATGCATGAGGACGCTTGTATTGTGCATCCCCATCGGCTCGGCTGTACTGTTGACTTCAGGTTCTGATCCCACCAGGGCTTGCATCCCCATATGCCCTCCTTTCAAGTTTCCCTCGGTCTCTGATCTTGACATGGCTCACATCCTTAACACCCCATTTGGGGTTAAGAGAATATAAAGTTACTTTATAGTCATTCACTTTTATAATTTAAGTAAAATGCATTTTACAATGAATTTATGAGATAAGTCAATTTTGCATGAACTTTTTCAAAAGGTAACTTAAAAAAGAGACTTGAATTCAAGACTTCTTATTAAATAAAACATCTTTCAACCAAGTGAATTATTGCAAAACACATAAAAAAATTAGTGAAGGAGGATGGGGGTGTTGGTGTTGTTGGAGCTTTTCTGAAGTGCATACTTACCCAAAAAAACCTTCGTTTTTGAGTGCTCACACAAAAACAAATGGAATTTTAGGAAAAAAAAAAATGAATCTCAACAACAATGGGGTTAAATCTTGGTTAGCTTACACGAAAAATGTGAGTTTTCTCTTTGTTTATGATTAGCTAAGATCGCATAAGAGGAAACTTTAAGGATGTCATATTTATCCTAGAGTTTATAAAGGGAGGTGAATAATGCATTCAATGTTCATTTTAAGGTAGGTGAGTCATTCAATTTTTTTCATAGAAAAGTATACCAACTTTGTGAATAATTCCTTAATGAAGAAAATAATTAGGCAAAATTTTAAATAATTTATAATGGATGAATTCTTACCAAGACCATGGTCACATAAGTGTGATTTTCCAAACAAATCTCATTTGGTGTGATGTTGTGCTCCATCCAATGGATAGAGTGGCTTGACATGTATAGGGTGCTTGTGACAATTCACATATTTTTGGATCAATCCATGGCATGTGTAACGATTAATTTGTGTCGGCATGTTCCATTAGATCAAGTGATCACACACTCTTATAATACCTACACACACTTTTATTAAATGCTACCTTACCATGTCACAACAACTGTTAATCAAGAGTCTAATCTTCAACTATTTCTAAATTGGTTGTCTTAGCTCTCCACAACTAGTGAATTGGTCATCCTAGCTCGTATCAATTTTGTTTCATAATTAATATATAGACACTAAATAACAATTGTAAAGAGAAATGTTAATTTGGACATGAACTCAAAATTCATGAATCGATGCCTTAAGGAAATTTATGATTTCAATTTATATTGTTTGCAAATGGATAATTTTAGTCTAGAGTAATAAATTGTGGACCAAATTTTTTATTTTAATAAGGGATCTTATATTTTTCATTGTTTACAGCACTTTGACATATGTACTTCAAATTTTAGTGTCAATTTATGGATTTGGTGTTCAATTAGTTATGATGAATGTGTTTCCTTTATCACCCTCATTTTCAATCACCCTAAACTGATCAACATTTACAATCATTATTTATAAATCCCTTTCCACTTGTAGTTATCCACATATCCTCCTATCCTTTCCCATGAGTTCCTCTCCATGCAAAGACTTCCTTGCCTTCGTCCATCGACTTGTTATAGTCTGGATGGAACTCCATTATTGTGATATTATAAAACATTAATATAATATGTAATTTTAATCATAACCAAGGTTCGATTCTTGACCATTGATCAAACATCTCATACATGTATTGTTACCCACAACATTACCATTTAAAGTATATATGTAAAATAAGAAGGTTGTCAGGATCACTATAGTCGTTTGTAGACTTGGAATTTTTTCTATTCTTATAAACAAAGGATAAACATTAGCAGCTATGGGCCCCAAGGCCACTAGATTAAATAGACTATTCCACAACATGTGATCTCTTCTTGTTTGGTTAGGTTAGTCATCTCTATTCACATTCTACTTTTGAGCAACTAACTAGATGGTTCATGACTCATTGAATTTCTCCAACAACGTCAATGAAAAAGTGTTTGTACAACATTAAATGTTGATTCTAGACCCATGATTATATCAATGACTAACCCAAACCCTTTGAGACTTTCCCAATGTTTTGATTTTTTTTCTTTGACGTGGTTTTTTAAGATTTACTGCATTCAACATCATATGTTAAATGTGGGTGATATTAAACATAGCCCCAAAAATTGTAAATCATTTTCAATCAATTCATCTTAAGTGTGTGGAGGCTCTTCAACAATCTAAACTACATGGAAATATCTCTTTGGTACATGTATATTCCACAAATAAAACCTTGCTAAAATAGAATGAGATTGAACCATGAGAAGATGTCTTAACAAAAGGAATCTAAAGACTAATCTAAATTGTACATTTCTTAAATGACAATATTTTTTTATAACTAGATCAGGGATACATGGGTGTAGGTAGAGCAAGTTTCATATTTTCATTACAGATTGTGTTATCAAGATTCCACATACTAGAAGATGATTACTTTAAAACAATGTAGGTTTGTTGTTTTTTTGGCATTAGGATTAGTCGAAATTTCTTGGATTCTATTTTCCATGAAAGAGTTAAGGGTATTAAATTAGATTTAATTGGAAGAGGATAATCTAACAATCACATGGGTATTAAAATAATTTCATTTGGAGGGTAATTTAATGTCAATTCATACTCAAGGCATCAGAACATTGTCATTGAATGTTTGAAAGAAACGTGAATGTGGTAAAAGCTTGGGGAGAGGTTACTTTTTCATTCGAGATGGGGCAATTGAAATGACCATCAATTATAACACATGTGTGAGCGAGCAACATTGATCCAGGTGGATATTGGTGGCCACCCACCTATTCCAACTATGTAATGATCCCAAGCCATTATGCAAGGATCATTACTGTTTTGGTGTCTTTTTTAAAACTTTTTCTGGTTGTGGTATTTCGTCAAACAGCTTGTTGATCTATTTGTTTAGATGTGTTTATATGTGTGTATGCAGCAAATAACGGAAAGAGATAACCATGGAACATACCTCAACCATATGCAATAAGATAGACAAGCCAAAACATCTCAAATCTTCTTTATTCATAAAATAGAG
>SNQJ01S0120434.1:28334-40220 GCA_010110895.2 Picea sitchensis | reverse complement strand
GTTATTACATCCCTCTGGCTACTCTGGTCATCATAAATCTCTGCACTGTGATGATGTCCCAAAGTGGGGACATTACAAACTACCTCCTCTTGCCAGTTTTTAGTTCAACACGTTCTTCTATACTTCTTTGTAATTGTGGGTTCTACACTTCCATGGTTGTCCGAAGCCCTACAAATCTTCCAAGTGGATATTGGTGGCCTCCCATCTAATCCAACTAGATTATTTTGTATATTTCCANGAGCTATTACACTGAGAGGTTCCTCCAAGTAATCTGCCCAAAATGACCTCTTCAGTGATTTCAATTAACTTATAGCTCAAAATAGTCAAAATCATGGAAATCGTCGGAATGCAACGAAACCAAAGCCAACCTGTGCGGAATGGCTTATAATGATGGAATATGATGATCAATGAAAGTTGGACCCCACAATGCCTCTCAAATACCCCTGTACTCGTTATTACATCCCTCTGGCTACTCTGGTCATCATAAATCTCTGCACTGTGATGATGTCCCAAAGTGGGGACATTACAAACTACCTCCTCTTGCTAGTTTTTAGTTCAACACGTTCTTCTATACTTCTTTGTAATTGTGGGTTCTACACTTCCATGGTTGTCCGAAGCCCTACAAATCTTCCAAGTGGATATTGGTGGCCTCCCATCTAATCCAACTAGATTATTTTGTATATTTCCATGTCAACACATGTTGTTGTACTTCCAGGGCCGCTTTTGGGCCCTTAACAATGGTTTTTCGGCTCACTATAGTCAAACTGTAGACGGAGTCAAATTTTGACGGAGTAATGTGTAGTTCTCTAAAATACCTTTCCAACAGGCTATCATGCACCTGAAACGAAAGTTGTATGCAAAAGTTACGACCCTGGGAAGTTGAGGTACCAACTTACCCATAGGGGCCCACACAACTTTTGGCATTTCATCTCCTAAGGTTAGGTTTTTGGATGTCTAGGGTTTTGGCATTCATGAGTAATATCAAAAATGCCTATGGAGCCTCATTTTAATCATTTTGCTCAGACAGATGCGCATAGTAGCCACATCTCTTCTCGGAGATAGCTACCACCATTCGAGCAAGTGTTTCAGTTCTGCAGTTTTACAGTTTCAACCTATTTCATTTATTCAATAGAAGATATTGTTCATTGAATATCTGTGTTGTTATTCATATCTTTATGTTTATTGTATTCAGTCTGTTAATCAGTTTGTTCCACTCCTAAAGTTGGATCAAACATCTTCTTTGATTTTTGTGCACTCTAGCATATTGGTCCCATCTCACCTAGTTTTTTTCACACTTTGATTGAGTTGTACTAGCTACCAATGAAAATGTCCCAATACATAACAATCACCCTCAATCCCCTCTTAATCGAATATTCCTCCCGCCATACATTCATTTATGATTAACTCGTTGGAACCTTATTTTGGGGGGAACTATACATGACTACCATCTATGTACAAATGAATAAGAAACAAATGCAGTTGTTGAATGGATCATCTATTGATTATTCATTTATCATCCAAAAGAAACGCCTCCTCTCTTTGAGCATCGTAATCACCAAAACAATTCGGTGTTTTCTTTCCCCTACTTAAGGTTAGGTCTATTTTAGTAAATCGTGTTGACCTTAAACTTAGCGATTACAAGAACTTTTACTAACCCAACACATTGCTCAATCATTGAAAAAACATTTTACATAAAATTTACAATAAATTAAATGTATATACCTAGATTTGAGTATTAATCATTGCATTAACACAATCAAGATTTAATACATTATCATTAAATAATAATTTTGAAGGTAAATATTTTAAAACTAATTAACTTAAAAATATTTTTCATTAATAATGATTTAGTTGAATTATTTTAAAAACTGTATTGTATCATTAATCCATAAAATTGCAATTGTTATTGGGTAATCTTAATCAATACAATATATCAAATTGTTAAAACCATTTTGTTCGCATCATTAAGTTAATGTAGATATAATCCTCTACTAAATTTATATAAATAAAAAAAATCAATAAAAAATAATTAAGTTTTTCCACTTTTAACTTACTCCTATCAACCATCCGACCATGTGATTAAAACTATAAATTTAAAATATTATTATCAACAATCCTACCATGTGATTAAACTATAAATTTAAAATATTCTTACATTCTCTATTCAAGAAAATAAACCTAAACCTGGCAACGAAGCAAATGTAATGAAATATTCTTCCCTTTTCTATTCGAGGAAATAGGCCAGCCAATGAAGCAAATGTAATATGGCCAAAGTGGCGGACACCGCCACTCTAAAATTAGAAAGGAATAGGTTTTAAAATAAAGGCAAGGCCCAAAAGTGGAGAAGATCTTTGGAAAGATTAAGTAAAGCATTTTCTGGCTACGCGGCTCGAGAAACAGATGGCAATGACACATAAAGAATAATGTGTTAACCCAAAGGTTAAGAAATATAGGTTGTACTTGTACGGACTTTGTTATAAAACCTGTCCAATTATGTTTAAAATATCATATAAAAATAACTTCTACATCAGTTAGAACAGGCCTCAAGCATTTAGGGAATTAGGAAATATATGGTTGTTATGTTTGACTTCCATACAAGCCGTACATGGATGCATTACACCTTTAGTAATAGGGAATGTAGCTCATGACAAGTTGTTCTACACAGAGTAATACCATTGAACATGGTGTCTTCAATCACAACCCAATACATAAATGCCCCAAGTTTGAATTAATTGATAGTCTTTAATTAGAAGTCTCATATTGATTTCCCTCGCTCAAAGTTAGTTAGGACCATATTTCTGAGTAGATTGTATTCTTCTTTAGGATTGCTATATGTTGCTTCAGTTTCACAAGATTCTTCATAATTGTTGTTATATGAGATGTGATTTGGTGTTCATTCTCGTGGATTTTTGAAGTGATTGTAAATATAGAAGTTTTATTAATTTAGATATAATGTTCCTCATGGTTTTTGAGCACTTTTCTAATTTCCTAAAGTTTTTTTTAATCCATCAGCGCTACACAACTACCAATATCTCTAGCCAATTCCAAGTTCCCAATTCTGACTAAATTCCAAATCCCTTGCCACACATATAGGTCTGACACAATGTCTGCAATTTGTTTGTTCCATAATAGAAGATGCCTCCCAAAATATGAGTGAAAACCAAAAGATTGTGAGCTATCTAGAGGAAAGGCCAAGGAGCATCTTGTTCCTCTAAAACTCAAACTAGAGGAGACCTTTGGGTAGAGTCCCTCTTTACTAGAGTGATTTTAAGGACGGGGGTCCCCTGAAAAGTTAAAGAAAGCAAGAAACAATATAGCAAACATAGTCCAAATTGTGTCAACATGGATTTTACCAGACCATAGAAAGTTGGGATCTTGGCTTCCCACCAATTCTTTCCATGTGAAATAACCATAATCCCAAAGTGAACAAGAAAATTACCAGCCTTTGGTTCAAAATCATGTGAATTCATGGCTCTAGGTATGCATAAGAGGAACTTACATATCTTCTCATAACTAACCTAGTGTTGAGTGTGAAGTCCAATGTTGCAAGTCATGTGAAGGTTTAAATGTGTGATACATGGCTTTGTACCCATAGTTATGAGTTAAGGAATATAATGTTGATTAATGGTGCCATTAATATTAAGCACCCCCTATTTTAGAGATGAGGCTATATTGGCAAATTGATATGTTCCATGGTTATTCTCTCGCATAACATGGTAGTATGTGATTTCAGTGAAATTGATCACCTCTTGTTTAGCTTTGACAATAATACATGCTAAGGAATTATTAACCGGCATGGAGTTATGGACCATAAGGTTGATGGTTTCCTTTCAATCTCCCACCACAACCATTGATTAGATGCATGAGCCATTAATTATTCTCAATCCTTGCCATAAGGCATAAGCTTCATCTTTGTTATTGGACAAGATAACAATTCCCCATGTGAAGGAGGTTTAAATTGTTCCTCCAGGGTCCATGATGACACCCCCCCTCCCACATACTTGCCACTTTGAATTTACACACTTTTTTTTAACCGAAAATAGGGGATTTTATATTAAAAAGACTACTGGAAAATTGACAATGAAATATACAAAGAAGACAATGTTGAGAAGCCCATTACATTACTTAGTATCATCCTATCAACATTTTCAGCTAAATCCGATGAGCTCTCAGCATGAGTTACAAAAATATTGTGTTGATAAGTGAGAAAATTACAAAATACCCCCAAGATTTTCACTACTTTGTAATACATTAGCGAGATTCAATTCTTCCCGTGTCTCTATGAACACCCTGCTTCATTTTATATAGATTTGGTCCCTTTAGCTCCCTTATCACTTTGACTAGGGTTGTTTTATGTTATTTTCGTATTACCAGGGGGGCAGAAGAGGCATGAAGATAAGATAAAACAATCCACTTCAGTGGAATTGGTTCATCCTCTAAAAAAAAAAAACAGTCTACTCCAACAAAATCTTCTTACCGTCATCTGTATTATCTCTATTACTGACCAACCGAGTCTCCAAGGTTGCAATAACCTCACCCAACTCAGATGTAATTCTTCTCAGAGACTCTTTTGTGTCTCTACCCTCCAATGGATCCATAAAACTGCACTTGAAAACCCAACACAAAAACTTAGACCCCAATCCAACCTGAACCGCTTCTAAGCATGAAGGGAACCAACTCATGACTCTATAAGAAGTAAGTTTTGACCAAAACGCGTTGGTGTGTGCCCAAACTAGCACCTGGAAGACTGCATGAATGAAACACATATTCATTCCAAAACTACTAGCCACAACAAAACCACAAACATACCCCCAACCAAAACAAACTCGTGACTCTTGAGAGAAACCCTGGACTGGGAAGCGTTTCAACATAAACAAGAAGAAGATAACCTCCATATTTCACCTCATCCTAGGTATAAAATTGCCACTTGTACTCCTTTCCAGTCTTTGTAATGATTTAAGGAGCTAATGCAAAATGTGGTTGTTTAAATGCATATTCGTGGGAGGTCTCATTGTTCCCTCCTCCCTCTTGATTGCAATCATCAATACCTGCATGAAAATTATACATTCACTTAAGCCATTAAGATTCATTTCATATCTTAAGGTATGGACTCCCATGTGACCTCATTGTTGATAGCCAAGGTCCCCACCACTTTTTGTGTTGCTTGGTTTTCCAACCAGTCCGCTACCACATTGTTGGCTCTTAAGACATTGTAGTAATGCAGATGTAAGAACTTAGTGGCTAGTTGGCATATGAGACATAAAACTAAATCCATCCTGGTGTATGTTGAGTTTGTGCCATTGATCATGTGTTGAATGAGTAGTAACAAATGTCCACATATTATTAACTTTTGCAATTTCTTTGCCTGAGCGAGCATCAAACCCTGATATAATCCATATGTATTTGCCATATTATTGGATGAGATGCCCAAAATCCACGTTAAATTGACAAAGGAAATAAACCCTAACTTTTTCCTCCTTTTAGTAGTTGTCTTATAAGTTTTCCTACCTCCTATAATATGTAAAAAAAATGATACAAATTATTTTTTGGTTCTTTAGTGTATTAGGAGCCTCAATGTTCCCCAACCAAATGGGATCATCATTGTGCCTAGACCATTCTGGAGCACTAGTGCGCCTAGAACAAAGTGGAGCATCAAGGCATCTAGACCAAAGTGGAGCATCAATATTTTTTAGGTTCTTTTCTTTTCGATGAATATTAGTCCAGGAGCATCGGTGCACCTAGTCCAATTTGGAGCATTAGTAAGCTTAGACCAAAGTGGATCAATAATGTTTTTCAAGTTGTTGTCCCTTTGATGCACTTCTTTTTAGGAGTAACAATGCACCTAGACCAATCAAGAGCACTAATGCACCTGGAACAAAGTGGAGTCTTGATGTTTTTTGGGTTGTTATCCCTTCAATCCACATTGGTCTAGGAGCATGGGTATTCCTAGACCAATGTAAAGCATTGGTTAACCTAAACCAAAGTGGAACATTGATGCTTTCTTCCATTATTATCCCTTTGATGCACATGGTCTAGAAGTATGGGCGTGCCTAAACCAATCAAGAGCATTAATACACCTAGACCAAAATGGAGCACAAAATATTTTTTGGATTATTTTCCCTTAAATACTTATCGATTTAGGAGCATTAGTGCACCTAGACAAATTTGGAGCACTAATGTACCTAGACCAAAGAATGGATATATTTTTCACTTATTGACTATTTGGTTCTTATATGGCCATTGTGCATTAGGTTTTTTATACTAAGTGCACCAATGCACTTATGGAAAATTTAAACATTATGACCCAATTTTCAAAAAACATTTGCACACCACCTTTAACAACCGCCACTAAAAAACTCCGCAAATGAGAAACTTTAAAATTAGCTTCCACAAAAACCCTCTATTAAATGTTTGTTTCCTTTGTAATGACATAATCCATCATAATATGTAAGATAGTTAATGGTAACACTTTTCTTTCATGGGAAAATCACAAAAAGTGAAAATGGAGATAAATCTACCTTACATATAGTTTATCCCAAAAAGTAAGATGCAGTTCAAAAGAATATTCATAACTTCTACATCAATAACAAACAAAAAAACAATTCTACATCAATAACAAACAAAAAAACAATTTTACTATAGGTAGTTGAGGCAATAACTCCTATGGCGGAAAACACCCACGACTAAGATATTTGAGGTAATAGGTAGTTGAGGCAATAACTCCTATGGCTGAAAACACCCATCACTAAGATATTTGAGAAAAGTGAAATCTACATGAGAGAATATAACTACTTAAGAAAGTGTTTAATGTTTATGTATTGAAAGTTTGGAATACGTGTTTAATGCTTATGTATTGAAAGTTTGGAATACAATCCTTTGAAGGATTGATGTTAATGGTTATGTTTAAAGTCTATTGAGATAGTAAGTGTTTAATGTTTATGTATTGAAAGTTTGGAATACAATCTCTTGAAGGATTGATGTTAATGGTTATGTTTAAAGTCTATTGAGATAGTAGGTTGTAATTCTTATCGTCTACCTATTCTAACACTTTGAAAGGACCATATTTTAGATACTTGGTTTTCTTATTGGGATAGTAGGTTATAATGTAGAAATTTTAGAAATTTTAGAAATAAAGAATATTGTTGTGGAGAAGTTACAGATTTGAGATAGGCATGGTCTAATTATTTTATGAAATGTTTTTTTTTTCGTTGGAATTTGATGATATAAATTTGTACAAAATCACTATTTTTTGTTATTTAAAATCTATTTTTGAATGTAGAAATGGAATTCTCATGCTAAAAAAACCCCGAGGCACTCAGATTATACAGAAATAATCACTCAAATATGCGGATCTAACAATTTCTCGTCAGATTTCGAGCAAAGATCCTCAAAAAATATCACCGGAAAAGAATAATTTTGTAGAATGTTTAGACTATTACGTTTGAGATATTCCAACCAAACTTTATGACTCTATAATTAATGGCACCATTGGCCCTTGACCAAGTTTTGAGGATCCTTGGTCAGGTTTGACCTATTTTTGGGACTTCGACAGGATGTCGAAGGCAGAGCGCAAGACGAAGCAGAGATCACGGGATCTCGACCCCTTTTAGGGCCCTTTTTGGGATTCAGGATTATGTAATGGGTATGGGGATGTCGACGCATGGGTTTACCCATGCTTAGGCCTATTTTGTAATATATAAATAAGTAGCTAGGCGAAGTAAGTAGGGACCTACAAGTTCGATCTGTGTGATCGAAAGTGCTAAGTGCTGAGTAGAGATTGATTTTGTGCATACAATATGAGGCTTGCAGAGCTCAATGCAAGCGAGTGTAAGAGATTGAGAAGAGTCTTAGTGTTGTAACCTAGCTCAGGGAAGGAGGATCTAGCGAGGTGCGCAAATCTCCTGTCCTCTACGGAGCAGGGTTTTTGTGGCTCTGTGCATGTAACTGATTGAAGAAGCTAATAAAGAAGATGAAGAGTTGGTGGACGTAGCCCCAGGGTGGGGAAGAACCATGTGTTACAGTCACATATCTATGTCCCAGCTAAGGTTGCAGACACTAGAGTCCTGCAACCACCCCTGCCTCTACCTCGGTTGAGACTTCATCTGCTTCACAGGTGTTGTCGAAAGGGCCGGTAGTTAGGGTTTTGTTGGTGCGCCATTGTAGCGTTGAACCCTAGGTCTGCCCCTGTCCCAACAAATGGTTTCGTTGTCGGGACCATTTGTTGGCACAGGGTTCAACACTACAACGGCGCACCAAAACCCTAACTAATGGCCCTTTCGAAAACACCTGCGAAGCAGATGAAGTCTCACCCGAGGTAGAGGCAGGGGTGGTTGCAGGACTCCAGTGTCTGCAACCTTAGCTGGGACACAGATCTGTGACTGTAACACATGGTTCACCTCCACCTTGGGGCTACGTCCACCAACTCTTCGTCTTCTTTATTAGCTTCTTCAATTAGTTACATGCACAGAGCCACAAAAACTGAGACCAACTGGCGAGCGCAAAACTAACTAATGACACTTTGTGAAAGCGTGTCACCGGCAAGCAGTGGTTACCGAACTCGGTAATGCACAACGCAAGCAGAGACTGCCGAATGTGGCTGTGGCACATGGTTCCTGCCCAGGTTCGTCCATAACTAGATGCTGTTAGCAACTGAAACCAATTACATTACGCGAACAAAAAACCCTTTCCGCGAAGAACAAAGTCGGAACCTGGCTAGATCTGGGCTGAATTACAACTGCTAACTTCTCGTCTCTGCTAACACTGTATTAACTCTACAGGCCTCATACAATATTCACAAAATAAATCTCTACTCGACACTTATCAATGGCCCTTTCGAAAACACCTGTGAAGCAGATGAAGTCTCACCCGAGGTAGAGGCAGGGGTGGTTGCAAGACTCCAGTGTCTGCAACCTTAGCTGGGACACAGATCTGTGACTGTAACACATGGTTCACCTCCACCTTGGGGCTACGTCCACCAACTCTTCGTCTTCTTTATTAGCTTCTTCAATTAGTTACATGCACAGAGCCACAAAAACCCTGCTCCACAGAGGACAAGAGATCTGGAACCTCGCTAGATCCTATTTCCCTGGGCTAGGTTACAACACTAAGCCTCTTCTCAATCTCTTACACTCGCTTGCACTGTGCTCTGCAAGCCTCATACAGTATGCACAAAAGCAATCTCTACTCAGCACTTATCACTTTCGATCACATAGATCGAACTTGTAGGTCCCTACTTACTTCGCCTAGCTACTTATTTATATATTACAAAATAGGCCTAAGCATGGGTAAACCCATGGGTCGACATCCCCATACCCATTACATAATCCTGAATCCCAAAAAGGGCCCTAAAAGGGGTCGAGATCCCGTGATCTTCGCTTCGTCTTGCGCTCTACCTTCGACATCCTGTTGAAGTCCCAAAAATAGGTCAAACCTGACCAAGGATCCCCAAAACTTGGTCAAGGACCAACATGCACTTTGATCACCAAACCACCTATATCACTCTCTCATTTATGGCACTTAATCACTTTGATATGTATAAATATGTATTCTTCCATATGTTTGATACTTAATAAATTGAATTTTTTTAAATGTGTGTGCACGTGATTTACTTATGTATGAAAGAAAGAATGATGATGACGACGACGACGACGACAGTAGCGGCGACATCGACGTCCTCGATGACGATGACGACGACAAGGACAAGGACGACAACAATCATGAGGATGACGATGATGATGATGAAAACGACGACCACAAGGATGACGATCATGATGATGATGACGACAACGACCACGACCACGAGGATGACAAGGACGAGGATGATAATGACAGTGGCGGTGACGAGGACGACGACGACAACAACAATGATATCGCCGTCATTGCCAACGACGACAACAACAATGATATCGCCGTCATTGCCAACGACAATGACGACCAAGCCATACATCAAATTGGTGTATGAGACCCCCTTGTTTGTGGAACAAGGGACCCCCTCCACGTATCGATTTGACTGCTAAAGTCTATGAAAGTATACATACCCTACCCCCTTTGGATTTGAACTTGTGACCTCTTAGAAGGAAACACATGTTCCTAACCATTAGGCTCACTCAAGCTGTATACACTCGTTCAAAAAATTTAATATATGCTTTATTATTATGTAAAAAAATCTTAACTTGTCTACCTAAATACATCAAAGATTTCCAAATTAAAACGATTATAATTTAAATTAATTTAAAAAAAAATTAACCTTTCGTTAAATATTAAAATTTTAATAATTGAAAAAAAATAAAAAAAATTAACATTCTTAATTAAGCGCAACAAAGATATTATTGATGAAGATATACACACTATTGACTATGGGAGGTAAATGTCATTCATGAAATTAAAAAATAAATCAGTAACATCCATCCATCATTTCGAAAAGCAATAATATGCACTTAAACCATATTTGGTAAGTAAAAATAATCAAAGACTTATGCTTTTTTTAATAATATATTGTGATTTCTTTTAAAAGAGGTGGAGTGGGGACAATTTTATGCGTGTTTCAAAGACAGGGGACATTGTTTTAATTTTTGGGACGTGAGATTATTTGATTTGACTTAATTGTTATGACAACTCAACTCATATTAATAGTTTTCTTGTGAAATTGTATAGCTATTTTTTTTTAAGAATTGAATTTTGATAAAAGTCATGATATTGAACTTTAATAAAAGTCGTGATATTATAAACTTTCTGATTTGAAAGGATTATGGAAGACAAAATGGCTTATAAGAAACTCAATTCTAACTCTTAGAGCGAGACAATAACGCTCAATGATTTAAACTTATATGGAGATGTATACACAAAAAAAAATGATGGAAGTCACCCTCACAAACCATAAGGTGTTGGGAAAACATGTTGTGGTCACATGTTAAATAGTAAAACAATAACTTAACACTAGAGGAGCATAGTCATGTGGATGCATGATGGAAAGGCATTATTAATGGAGTTTTTCAGAGCGCTTTTGTCAAAGTCTATATAAAAGTTACAGTGCCCAATGGGGATGAGGTAGGTAAAATCTTCTCATTTGTCAATGAGATCATGTAGTGAAGTATGGAGGGGTGGTAACACTCCATCCACATTATTTGACCCTATCAGGGATTTGTGATGAGAAACTTAATAGAGTTTTTTTTGGAGGCATGTGCCTTTCCTAACTTTTTCAAAATTATGTTGTCATGTGAGAATATCACAAGTGGCATTATGAGGAGTCTATTCACTATTGTATCATCTTGTGATCAATCGTTGGCAGACTTTTTAGTTGGGTTTAGGGGTGTCAAATATTGATCTAGGATATTTTCATCATTACGATTTATTAAAGAATTGTATTAAATGAGCATAAATTAAAGTGCATCATAAAGAAGGAAAGATTAATAAGAAGGATACATAAGAATTAATCTGAACACAAAACTTGATAATGGAGTTCGTCCCTAGGTGGACTATGTCTTCGGGTCCTACTCTCAAATGGGCAGGACTTTTTATTAACTCAACAAAAGAATTTGACAAAATTTATAAGTATACCTTATTATGGAAATAAGTTGCAGAAGCTTTGCTCATATCAAAAACAAAACAACACCATTGAATTCGTGGCGTCGAAATACACAAAAATGACTATCTTTGTGCCTCAGTCTGACACTGGCACTCCCGGGCCCATCAAAAATCTCGTCTCAATATCCGTGCCTGCAACCAACGATAAATGATTGTACTCTGCATCGATTTCCATGCCTGGTACAGAATAGGCATGCCTCCCCCCTCAACACTGGAAAAAAAATGACTTTAAGTAATTTTTTGTTGGTGGATGTACCAACGTATGGCCGGTTGGTAAATTTGGCAATTGTTAAGGCGGAAGGT
>SNQJ01S0120434.1:7583-23473 GCA_010110895.2 Picea sitchensis | reverse complement strand
GGCTAAAAAAGTTTCAATTTTTCTACGTTTACAACTGAGTAAATATGCATATAAGGTGGAATATCTAAATGAAAAGCATTGGTGTCGCTCTTCTCCAAAATGGTGAAGGGTCCATATCAGATACGCTTGAGTTTCTTTCCTTCACCCTTCAATCGCTCCTTGCTGATGTGAATCCATACTTGGTCTCCAACCTAGAATTGATGATCAACCCTCTGCTTGTCATGTCAAGCCTTATATTGTGCTTGAATTTTCTCCAGCTGCTCCCTGACTGCTTGGTGCACTTGCTGGATCCTTTGAATGAAATTGTGGGCCCTATCTTCATTTCTTTCTTCGTTTGAATCGACTTCTTTCCCATACATCAAGTCCAAAGGGACCTTAGGCAAGTATCCAAAACATGTCTCAAACGACGAACACTCAATGTAGGAATGTAAGGCTTGATTGTAAGCATGATGAATATAGGGTATCTAGTCATCCCACAACTTGCGATGCTTGTTGTAGGAACCTCGAAGCAAATGTACCATTGTTCGGTTAGCAACCTTTGTCTAACCGTCAGTCTGTGGATGGAAAGTCATACTCCTCTTCAACTTGGTGTCCATCATTCTCCACAAACTTGTCCAAAACTCTCCAAGGAATTGAGTATCTCGATCCGAGATAATGGATGTGGGCAACCCGAAGCGGACCCAGACATACTGAAAGAAGAGATTAGTAGTCTGCTCAACAACGACCTGATTTTTACATGGTATCAAGATACACATCTTGCTAAACCGATCCAATGCTACTTACAAGTAGTCATGACCCCTTTTCGACATTGGTAAACCCCCTACAAAGTCCATGGAAATTCTTTCCCATAGATGAGACAAAATAGGAAGTGGTGAGTACAACCCCAATTTTCTATTAGTGGGCTTACAAGTAGATCACATCACACACCCCTTTACATACTTGGTTACAATTACTTTTATCTGAGGCCAGTAACAAAACCTTTGCAGATGAGCCATAGTTTTTCCTACCCCAAAATGCCCAGACACAAGAGAAGTGTGAGCTTCTCATATTACATGAACTCGTTCACTTGTAGGAATACATAGATTTCCAAGATGGTAGAGTAATTTCCCCTAAAGACAATAGTTCTCCACCTGTGCACCATGGGTTAGCTTCTCAAATACATCTTTAAAATCTTCATCAACAACATATTGTTCAACATAGCTATCATGAGATAAAGAAGCGTTCTTCAAAACAATAGAAGTAGCAATAGGAGGTCTAGAAAGCATATCAACTACTTTGTTACTTGTACCCTTTTATACTTGATTACCAAATGGAACTGTTGAAGAAAACCCATCCACCTGTAATGTCGAGATTGTTGCAGCTTGGTTTGTGCTTGGAGATACTGTAAGGGCTGGTGACCTATATGTATGATTGTTTCCTTCCTTGACAAATAATGCTTCCATTTTTTCACACTTTGAACTAATGCATACAACTCTTTATCATATGTAGGATAGTTAACAACGGCTTGGTTAAAAGTTTCAGAGTGGTAACAAAAAGGCTTACAATATTGCATCAATATTGCACCCATGGCGTAACTGTTGGCATCATTATTGATCTCAAATGGTTGTTGAAGATTCAGAAATGCTAATATCGGTGTTGTACTGATATTTTCCTTCAATGTGTCAAAGGCCTTTTGTTGATTTCCTCCCCACTAAAAAGTTTTCTTCGCACTGGTCAAGGCATGCAAAGGAAATGCAATGAATGAGAAGTTTGTGATGAATCTCCTCCAGTACTGAAATGCACCCAAGAAGCTTCGTACTTCAGTTACAGTTGTGGGTTCAAGCCAATTTACAATTACATAAATTTTGGAAGGATCAATTTTCAAATGTCCTCCTCCTACAATATGACCTAAGTACACCAGTGCAGTCTTGCCAAACTCACATTTGGACAATTTTACATACAACTTTTCCCTTCGCAAAGTATCCAATACTTTCTTTACATGTCGTACATGTTCATCCCAAGTCCCACTAAATATAAGAATGCCATCTAAATACACAATTACCAAGGCATATAAAAATGGCATGAATACATCATTCATTACACGCATGAAGGTCGTCGGGGAATTACCAATCCCAAACGACATAATTAATCACTCAAATAGGCCCTGTTTGGTTTTAAATGAAGTTTTCCATGCATCTTGTTCTGCAACCTTGATCTGATGGTAACCACTGCGCACATCCAACTTAGTGAAATAAACAACATTCTTCAATTGATCAAGTAAATCATCTATACGAGGAAGAGGGTATCAATTTTTCACCGTGATTTTGTTCAAGGCTCAGTAATCGACACACATTCACCATGTTCCATCCTTCTTTGGCACCATCACAATAAGCGAACCACAAGGAGATGAGTTGGGCCTGATAACCTCTCGATCCAACAAGTCATGTACCTATTTCTTGATCTTTGTCATCTCTATAACCAATATCCTGTACATGCCCACATTAGGAAGTGGAGAATCTTGTTGAAGATATATTTCATGTTGGATTTCCCTCTTAGGAGGTAATCCATCTGGTTCCTGAAAGATCTCATCATAATTAGAAAAAATATCAATTAATTATTTATTATGGGAAGGATCACAACGTTGGAAGGCGCCGGATGTTCCAACATCCTTTTCTTTTACAACTATGAGTACATATCTCTTATTAGTGTTTATGAGTCTTTTCATCTATCCTTCACTAACAAGTGTTGTGTTGACCTTCATGATGTGGGCTCTTACAATGTATTCCACTCCTCCTTTAGTAAGGTGATATGTGTTCTCATGACGAAAGAACATTGTTTTTCTATCATAAATATATGGACTCCCTAACACTATGCCACATATATCAAGTGAAACAACATCCAAATCAACTTCATCAACCAACTTTGAAGCAATAGTAAATCTAACCCTACATTGCTTGGTGAGATTAAGTTTTGCTTGGTCACATACCCAACCAAGAGGAAAAGGCTTTAGATGTGGTTTTGTTTCAAGGCCCATTTTTTTGATAAGTGTCTCAGATATTAAGTTAACTTGGGAACCCAGATCAAACAAAGTATCAATCTTAGTATGCTTAGATACAACCCTTATGTGAAATAATTCATTCCTCTTTCTTTCATCATCATGAGATTCATTAGTGGAACTTGAGATAGAATGAAGGGAATTTTTACCTTGTATTCCAACCGTGGTGATCTTTTCCTCATCTCCTGAATCGGAACCAAGATCTTGTTGCACTGTAGAAATGGTCTTTGTCTTCCCCTTTCCACCGAACAACTTTGGTTTTTTCTTTGGATGTAGTTTCCAACAATGCTCATCTTCGTGACCATCCCTTTTGTAATGAGTGCAAGATGGTTTTCCTTCTCCCTTCTTTGTAGTCACAATCATTTTGTCCTTTCTTTTAAACTTTCCTTTAAACTGATTATGTGGTAACTTGGAATGCTTGTTTGTGGGATCTTCTTGAACATTCTTTCCTCTGCTTTCAAGGTGCATGGCTTCCACACACACTTCATCAAGATTGGTGGGGTTAAATAACAATAAAGTGTGATGAAGATAACTGTGAAGTACGCCAATATACTTCATTAAAGTTTCATAGGAATCTAAAGGAACATTTAGTGCAAGTGATTTCTTCCTAAATTCCTCTGTGAAACTTTGTACTGTTTGACCTTTACTTTGTCTTAAAGTTGTCCATTCCATCATTGCTTTATGTAAATAACCCAATGGATAAAATTGCTTCCTTATTTTTGATTTAAATTCTGACCATGAGGAAAGAAGATTGCCACACTTACTTATGTCTTGAAGCTTTCTCTCCCACCATATGAGAGCAGTGCCTTCCAACCGAAGAGAGGCTAATTGCATTTCACTTCCTCTTCATCAATTTTTTGTACACGAAAATATACTTCAACATGTCGGATCCAATTATCTAGCTTTTCAAGATTAGCATCTCCATTAAACATAGGTAAAGAAAATTTCACATCAAGATTTAATAATGGTTTCTTAAAAGAGGCTTTATGATTAGCATTAGAATGATGAGAAAGATCAGAGGAAGAAGAGCTAGAACTTGATGGTGGTGATGGAGGCTCAGAAGGGTCTCCTCCATCCCCTTGGTTCACTGAAGCATTTTCATCTGCTTGTGATTCCTTTTTCTTCCCTTTCTTTTCCATCCTCTTCTTGTAGTCTCTATACATTCGCTTGACCATATCTGAAATGCGATAGAAGGCCATATGGAATTTTTTCTCATGTTCATCACGCTTGTCCTCTTCATCCATTTTCTTCCTTCAATATGCACGACCGATCTATGGGTTGAAAGTCTTAAGTGTTCCTTCACCTTACTTATGCTTGGCCCTCGTAAGCATTCACACTCAAAAATTCAAGTCAAAGATGACTGCTCTGATACCAACATGATCTGGGATCTTTTCATCATTACGACTTATTAAAGAATTGTATTAAATGAGCATAAATTAAAGTGCACCGTAAAGAAGGAAAGCTCAATAAGAAGGAGACATAAGCATCAATCTGAACACAAAACTTGATAAAGGAGTTCGTCCTTGGGTGAACTACGTCTCTGGGTCCTACTCTCAAATGGGTAGGCCTTTTTATTAACTCAACAATGTTTTTGGAAAAATACATAAGTATACCTCATTCCAGAAATAAGATGCAGAATCTTTGCTCAGATAAGAAAACAGACAACACCATTGAATTCGTGGCATCGAATTACCTAGAAATCACTGTCTCCATGCCTCAATTAGACGCTGACACTCCCAGGCCCATCAAAAATCTCGTCTCGATTTCTATACCTGCAACCTGCAATAAATGACTGTACTCTGCATCGATTTCCATGCCTAGTACGGATTGGATGCACCTCCCCCCTCAGCAGTGGAAAAAAAATGACTTTAAGTAACTTTTTGTTGGCGGATGTACTAACGTATGTCCGGTAGGCCGGTTGGTAAATTTGGAAATTGTTAAGGTAGAGGGTCCCAAGACATCCTAGGTTTGAATCCCTCCCAGCCCATTTTAGTGTTTGGTTGCGATTTGAAAATTCTGGCAGGGTCCACTGGATCGGCCGCTGGAATTGGTGTCAGCTAGTCGATACTCGTCTCCAACTGTACCACCCACATACATATATATATATAGACCATGAAATCCGGTCGTCGGATCTGGTGCCAGCTAGTCCAGCGACTAGTCAATCTTTTTTTTACTATTTGGATTCCAACCCTTATTGGGAAAATTGTGGGTGTCACATGGCACCTCCAGATTGGTCCACGTGGCACCTTCCTATCAACTGCCCGATACATAGTCATATGCCCATATGGCACTAACGTCACCCTATCGCGTGTCGTGCTGTGATTGAGCCATGTTACAGCCCCTAGGTGTTACCACGTGGCAAATTTCCATTGACCCACTTGGCGCCCTGAAAACACCGAATACACATGACACGTGGAAGCCTATGGGGATGCCACGTGGCATGCTGACATCATCCTATCTAGTCAATTGCTGATGTCATATACAGATGATGATGTATCCCTGGCTGACTTTGACCTGGCCGACCAAACTTTGACTGGCCATAACTTCTTCATCTGGACTCTGTTTGACGAACAATTTACACCGTTGGAAATCTTGCGACAACCTCTTTGTAATGATGCTAATTTTGCTGAGTTTTGAGGACTTTCAATTTTTTTTCCCCTTTTCTATCTGCTAAGGCCATTCTGAGCTTCCCGAGGTACTTCTAAGAATTCTAAGTGATTCCTAGGCCTCCCTGGATCCTTTTGGATCAAATATCTTGATGCACCACTGATTCAATTGGTTTGTCTCTAAGTCCCAACAAAAAATATTATTCAAAGTTTTCTTCCCTTTTTGAAAGTACTGTGAAGATCTTAAATTCGAAGTTCGATATCATTTCGAAGGTATCCAATACCACAAAGATCAGAAAGTCCACAATGGATTTCATAGTCAAAACAAGGGGAACTCCTAAACAACCTCGAAGAAATCCCAAAACTGACCACTACGAGACTAGTGGCAAGAGTTGGAGTCCTGAAGGTTGTTGGATTAGTGAGGTTGGTGGGCACAATGGAACACTGAAATCATGAGGAACTTTGGTCAATGAGGTGACAAGTATGACATGCATCTCATGTCAAAGAAACATAAACAACGACAAGGTGCAACTTATACATTACATCTTTCCCACGTCAACACAACAATTGCATTTCCCTTATATGAGGGAATATGAAGTGTAAACAATTTGAAATTTTGGGGGTCGAGTAATAGATTCTCATTGGTAGTTAAATCTTCTGAAAGAGGAATAAATACAAAAAGGAATAATTGTAGGGGGATTCAGAGGTTTTGGATGCACTTATATTAGGATGAGTAGCAAAGAGATTTTTAGGGAATACTACCAATAAGAGGTTCTAGCAAAGTCAATATTTGGTAGAAGATTATCATGTCACAACAAAGGGGAATTTCTCATTGTAATGTTTGAGTCATTTGTGCAAATAAGAAGCTCCTTGGAGCATCTTTATAATATGTTTTCTGTGAGATTTAATAAAGCAGTGACTAAGCCATTCTCACATTGGATTTCTCTAGGATAAATCTTTATGTCTATTGTATTTGTTAACTTGTGGTACTTAGTTTCTTGCTATTCTTAAACACAATAATAATGATATAGAAGCAAAATAACACAAAAGAAAAAATGTAATTAAAATAACACAATTGGATGCACCTTAGTGAATCCTATTAACCATAGGCTAAGATATTACATAAACTTTCACCAACCCAACAAATTGCTCAATCATTAAAAACAAAATTGTATAAAATCACAATAACTTAAATATATCTACTTAGATTTGAGTACTAACTACTCTATTAACATAATTAATCTTTTTCATAAATAAAGATAAACACATTTTCATTAAATTGTAATAATTTCATAGGTAAGTGCCATGAAATTAGTTAACTTACACATGCAATATTAAAAATGTAAAAATCTTATTTATACTTTTTCATTTGATATTAATTTAATAAACTTATCTTAAAAACTAAGTTGTGTCATTAATCCCTCAAATTATTGTTATTGGGTTATCTTAACACTACCACATTTCAAATTGTTAAGAATATCTTATTCACATGAATAAGATAATGTCGATATCCAAATCCTCTCAATAAGTAACTGGAATATCTTTACACCTAAGCTAATACATAAACTCAATATATTTTACACCCAAGTTATTAATTACATAAACTCAATATCTTTTACACCCAAGTTAAAAATTGATTATATATTTTTTAATAATAATGGAAGCTTTTTTTTTATCGTATGTAATAATTATCTGAATAATATATTTATATAAAAGATATTTAAAAATGTTAAAATTTAATTACAAAGTTTCCATTAATCAAGTGAAACTATAAGTTTGAGTTAAATTTTTATTAAATAAAAATAAATAAAAAATTATTAAATTTGTTTTTTTAATTTGCTCTTTTATTTTTCAATAAAAAAACATTACACCTTCTTTTATTCATATTTTTGGATCTTCTTGAAATAAACTAAAACCTTTAAAGACAAAATTTCATAATTAAAGTTATTATAAATTAGATAGAACTATAACTTTCACTTAAATAAACTAAAACCTTTAAAGATAAAATTTCATGATTAAAATTATTATAAATTAGATCGATTAAATTTCTGAAAAATATTTTATAAAAAATATTAAGTTTAACCATTTTTTTTCACTTACTTCTATTAACAATCATACCATACAACTAATATCTTAAATTGAAAATATTTTTTCAACGTACCATATAATTCTAATCATAAATTTAAAATATTCTCACATCAATAAATTCATAAATTTAAAATATTGTTGCATTTTCTATTCCAGGCAATAAACTACTTGCAATGAAGGTGGTCAAAGTGGCGGACACCCCCACTCTAAAATTAGAAAGGAGTAGATTTTAAAATAAAAGAAAGGCCAAAAAGGAAAAATATCTTTGGAAAGCTAAACAAAACTTAAGTAATGGTAATGTCTTATCCGAGAGCACCTGAGTGGGCTTAATGGTTAAGAACATGTGTTATTTCCGGGGAGGTCACAAGTTCAAAACCGGTGGGGGGTAGGGATGCTCATATTGGCCCGTTGTGACAAGGCTGGAAGGGTAGACGACCCCTGGGATAGAGGTTCACTTCGGTGGAACTCGGGACGTCTCGGCCCCTGCTGAGTCACGAGTTATTAGTATATCTAGCTTGCGGGCTGTTGAATATACTCTTGGGAGGTTGTTGTTCCCATGGTTAAAAAAAAATGGTAATATCTTACCCCTAAAACTAAGAAATAGATATAAATAACTTTGCTATAAAACCTTTGCAGTTATGTCTAAAATATGATATAAATAACTTGTATATTATTAAGAACATGCCTAAGCGTTAAGAAATTAGGAAACAAATGCTAATCAATATATAGTTGTTTAAGTTTGACCTAGGGATCCCAAATTAGTCCCTTCCACATTAGGGAATGTGGCTCATGACAATCGTTCTACAAATATAGAACATAAAACACCATGCAAGATCATTAAAAATGGTATCTTCAATCACAACACATAACACATAGTATTGTTACTTTGGAACAAAGCGTGGAAACCTAACCTTCCTTTCTCATTGTACATTCTAGTTTTGGTTGAGTTTGGTCCTCCAAATCTAACTACCTTTCTAGTTTTGGTTGAATTTGGTACTCCAATTATAACGATATGGTACCACAAAGTCAATTCTCCTCTATAACGTACATCCAACTTAGCCTTTGTTTTCAATTTGCCATACCCACTATCTAACCACATGTATGGGAAATATATCGATATGAATTCAGCCATATGTTTGTTTACATTGAGCCACAAGTGTCCACTATACATACTCCATATTTCACATTCTCCTTATAATTTTATCAAAACTTCACTTCAACATTAATCAAGATTTAAAAAATTAAAAACTTACAACTTTGAACATTGCTTATAAAGCTTTTTTTCTCCTAAGCAACGTATACATTCAACAATTATCAACACATAGGCACAATGCAAATATATATATTATATATAATCAATATATGCATACGATTGACCTCATATTTGTATCCGATCCATTGTATATTTGTTTTTTATAGGTTGATTTTGGTATAGGTCACAAAATTTATGTACCTTAATAATGATTAATAATAAAAAGTTAATATAATTTTTTTTCTTTGGGTTGAGGTGGTTTGTTTGAATGGTTGGGAGGTAGGTCTTACACTCTCCTCGTCCAAGTTCAAATTTTTTTATGATACTTTGGCTCGTGGTGATAAGGCTAGAAGGGTAGATGCCCCCCAAGAGTGGGACTCCCTCAYGGGTGTGTCTCTAGACGTCTCAACCCTTGTTAAGTCATAAGTTTCTTGCTAGGCATTGGCTTGTGGGTTGTTGGCACTAGCTTAGGGATTATAGTCGCAACCACCAGATTTGAACCTAGACCTCACCCAGGTAGTCCCGACCAGTTACCGATTCCTCTATTTTAAACAGTTTAATAAATATTATATGAATTTGTATAAAAATATTGATTGGCTATAATAATGACGATGATTGTTAATGTATATTGAAATCAATTTTGTTTTATTGATCTAAATTGGATTCATAAGAAACAATTAAATGATTAATGGCTTAAGTTAACGCAAGATTCTTAGCAAATCAAGAAGTTTGGCTATGGATACAAAGTTTATGGCTAGAGATGTTGATGACAGGGTAGGATATGTTGTTGATAGAGTGAAGGATCCTATGCTAAATCAACCAACGTCCATGCCTCCACATAATGTTGCACTACCAATGCAAGCATTAAAAATCTAAAGAAAAGAAAGAAAAAGAAGAGAGATGAATCAAAATAAAACAACCATGCATTAAATAATTGTTAGAAAAATAGGATTGTGGAGAAATAAAATAAAACAACTGTGGAAATAAAACACAGAAGATACACAATACAATAGAGACACAAATATACATTGTATTCTCCTGGTTCTCTCCTCTAGAACCTTCTAAGCACTCCTTGCTCTAGGCTACTGGAAATATTCTCACTCTCACGCAGAGAAATCTTTCCCTATGCTCTGATACCACTTGACGAAATCAAGTGATGCAAGATTTTCTCCCGCTCTGATACCACTTGACGAAATCAAGTGCTAGGATCTGATACCACTTGATGAAAACCGATTTTTGGGGTCTCGGGAATCATTGAATTCGATCCTTGGACCTGTGGGTTCTTTGGACCACACGTGCACTGAAACAAGTCCATGGCAGCAAATTAACTCCTCAACCTCCCTCGAGTGCACGCTAAATTTTAATGGAGTACCTTTCAATAATCCTAAGCCATGAATTCCATAGGAACTTCATCATTCCTCATCCATTATCTCATGCTCTCTAAATCCAAAATCCGTAGCTATGAACCCCGTCGCTCTCATTTCCAGGTGTTGGTAGTCGTTGGCTCCTTTAACATTGGCAGCCTTCAACACTTTAAGTGCCAAGTGCTTTCCCCAACTCACACCCTGAACTAGTAGCTAGAACCGAGGGCTTACATATTAACAGATCAACATCCTTTAGCTAACAACTTCATACACAAAACCTTTACCATAGTCTCGATCCGATATATCATAACTCTATGATAGAACTATGATATCAACATTGTCGTCATGTTGGCTTGATCGACACATCGATTATCGCAAACCCAACTCCATGCCATTTTAAGATTTTGTTTATGATCTAGTGGTTCATCGGACTACTAACTCTGTCAACTCCTAGGCTATCGGGTTCCCAGGACATGGGATCACTCGAACCCAACTCTTCTTCCTATTAATTCTGATTAGGTGGTGACCACTGGGCACCCGACCACTAGGGCATCAGGATATCAAGTACCAGGTCTCACTTATCATTTATGTTGAAATACGTCGGGGGTCGGTACGTCGGGGTTTCGATATGATTGTTTGAGTTGTTGATTCTCCACACAAACAAATGACCACGATTTCTTTCTCCACGATATCACTAGGCAATGGATCATCATTGATCCTTTTAGTGATCAACGATGGATCTTCTTTCTACACTAGAATGCTACTTCTCTCGCTTGTAACACACGCTTACGTTGTTCCTCAAGGATTCGATTCTACATATTGGTGACCTCTCTCCTCCACACTCACATATATTTCAACTCATGAAATTTGCAGGACTGCACACACATAATTCACACATAAAACACAAATTCGAGGATACATAAAATACATGGTTTCATTAAGATCGAGCTCGACCCATTCGACCTCATTTACAAGATATGGGCTCCTCAAACCCTGACCACTTTTTGGGCATGATTTACATTTTCTAGCCTCTCCAGACTCGTGCCTACATGCTTACATTTTAAACAAAACAATACAAGGATTGAATCATCTCAGATCCGATCTATCATCAACAAATTGTCTGAAACATCAATTTCACACTAACAACCAACAAACCCTATCATTTTTCATGAATTTCTAGGAAATCCATGTCCTCTTGGTCACACTACACCTTCTAGAAGGTCCTGGAATTTCAAATTTGATTTGGGGAGGTTTCGCTCCTACATCAGACTCCCAAGGTAGAATTTTTTTCATAATCTCATAATCATGTGTCTTCAATTGCTACATCATATTTACTATGGTCTTACTACATCATTTCACCATACGCTAAGCTTTTCCTCATTCTCAATAGTGAGCTACAACTAATCCTTTTCAGTAACAAGTCTATTTCACCCTGCTACATAATACCTCACTAAGTTTCTCTCCTAAGCTCAGTGTTTTGGTATTCTCTTGGTTCTCTCCTCCGGAACCTTTTGAACACTCCTTTGTCTAGGTTGTTGCAAATCTTCTCACTCTCACATAAAGAAATATTTCACTGTGCTCTGATACCACTTGTTGAAATAAACTGTCGCAAGATTTTCTCCTGCTCTGATACCACTTGATGAAATCAAGTGCTAGACTCTGATACCACTTGATGAAAAGTGATTTTGGGGTCTCGATAATCATTGAATTCTATCCTCGAACATGTGGGTTCTTTGGCCCACACATGGATTGAAACACGTCCATTGCAGCAAATTAACTCCTCAATCTCCCTCAAGTGCACCCTGAATTTTAATGGAGCCCCTTTCAATAATTCTGAGCCATAAAGTCCATAGGAACTTCATCATTCCTCATCCACGATCTCATGGTCTCTAAATTCAAAATTCGCAGCTTCGAACCCCATCACTCTCATTTCCAGACATTGGATCTAATCGTTGGCTCCTTTAACACTCGTAACCGTCAACACTTTAAGTGCCAAGAACTTTCCCCAACTCATGCCCTAAACCAGTAGCTAGAACTAGGGGCTTACGAATTACTAGATCGACATCCTTTAGTTGGAGGCTTCATACACACAACCTTTACCATAGTCCCCGTTCGATATATGAGAACTCTGTGACAAAACTATGAGATCAGCCTTGTTGGCATCTCGACTTGATCGACGCATTGGGTATTTCAAACCCAACTCCACACCACTTTAAGATTTTGTTCCCGATTCGGTGGTTCATTGGATTACCAACTTTGTTGGCTCCTGGGCTATTGGGCTCCCATGACACTGGACCACCCACCCCCAACTCTGCTTCCTTATCAATTTTTATTTGGTGGTGACCACTAGGCACTCGACCACTGAACCACTGAGGCACCAGGATATTGGGTACTGGGTCTCACTTATCGTTTATGTTGAAATATGTCAGGGTTTTGATAGGGTTGTTTCAGATGTCGATTCTCCACACAAACAAATGACCATAATTTCTTTCTCCACAATATCGCTTGTCAATGAATCATCGTTGATCCTTTCAGTGATCGACAATGGATATTCTTTCTATGTTGGAATGCGGCTTCTCTCGCCTATAACAGACGCTTACACTATTACTTGGGGCTTCGATTCTACATCTTAGTGACCTCTCTCCTCTACACTCACACATATTTCAACTCATGAAATTTGTAGGACTGTACACACAAAATTAACACATAAAACATAAAATTTGAGGATACACAAAATACACAGTTTCATTAAGATTGAGCTCGACCCATTCAACCTCATTTACAAGATATGGGTTCCTTGGGCCTTGGCCGCCTTTTGGGGATGATTTACATTTTTGGGCCTCTCTACACTCGTTCCCACGAGATTACATTTTAAACAAAAAAATACAAGGATCGGATCATCATAGATCCGATCTATCCTCAACAAATTGTTCAAAACAACAATTTCACACTAACAATCAACAAACCTTATTGTTTTTCACTAATTTCGAGGCTATCCACATCCTCTTGGTCATGTTGCACCTTCTAGAAGGTCCTGGAATTTCAAATTTGATTTAAGGATGTTTTTCTCTTGCATTAGATTGTCAGTGATTAAATGAATGAGAATACAAATGTTGGTTGAGTGTTATATACACAAACAACAAACAACTTGCAATTTGGTTGACATTATAAGAAAGGTAGTATTGTCTATTTGTTGGGTATTTGAAACAGGATTGCAATCCATCAAGAGATCCATTTGAATTAGATATTGTTGACACTTGAATCCGTTAGGACTGAAACGACAACCTCACGAGGATGTAAATCCCCCTGCATTTTTATAGAGTTGGTACTCGTCTTTTACTTCAGATTTTCTTGGGACTCTAGATCTTCAGAATATGGGACTTTGCAGAAGTTCATCGTGGTAATCAAAGAAATATAAAATAACAAGAAATATTTTTTTTTGTTTTTCTTTTAAAGAAAGCTCGCGAGAAATGACCAGGAACCGCACACTTCATACATTTAACAAAAATAGACAAAATTTCTTCACATCCATCATAGTTAAACTAAAGATTCCTGATCACATAAAAATAAAAAGAAAATGACCCGCATGCATAAGAGGACTTTAATAGAGTGAACATGGGAAACTCAAATAAAGATAATGATAGATCAACCTCAAATACTTTATACTCAAATCTCATAGCTACAAAGCATAGTCAAGATTGTTCCCGAAATAGCTCTCTTGAAATTTCTAAAAAATATATAGTCTGTTACATATTCTTTGAAATTTAAAATGTGTTCATCCTAAGGACTAGGATTGGGGCTCCCGCGGACTGTAAAGAAAATAGATACAAGAATTAAGCTCGTAGAAGGAGGATGGTGGGCGAAAGTAGAACAACAAGACCTGGAAAGAAAAAAAGAGAAGTTATCATACTTCGGTTAAACCTTTCTAGTGAAAGAAGTGGAGTAACTAGATGAAGGATCTGATAAAGAAAGAAAGATGTGATCATCATAAACTTACTATGAGGGTCTCTCGTGTCTTCACTTTCTTGCTTCTATCCTTTTATTGTCTTCATTAACGGTTAAAGGAACCGTCTCAATTGTTTCTTTCCCTTTGTTGGTCAGTTTTTCGGTTTCTTACTTGAACCATTCTTCAATATAACTTTTCATTGGTGCCACATTTATCTCATGCCATATTTTGATGTTGATCAACTTGCTTTCCAAGTCTCTCAAATCAAGGGAAATACCATGTATCATTTCTTCAATTTCTTGATTCTTCACGAAATAGTCTACTAGCCAATTGTTTATGTCATCTTCATTGTATTTGAGTATACCATAGAACGTTTCAACGGATAACCCTTTAAAAATATCAACTTGTTCATCAAACTACTACTTTGTTAGAAATATTGAGTTGAGAATGAATTTGGGGTCTTGTACTTCATTGGTGCTTCCTACTAGGTCTATCTCCATGAGTCTCCTGTATACTTCTTCCCTTTTTAATATAGCTTAGTTGCATGCTTGAACAATATTATTCAAATTTTTAATCTTCTCCTTCGAGCACACATTCAACTTCTTTATCCGACTTGGGGAGGGAAGATCCTCTTGTCTTCTTCTTAGTTTTTCATGTTAGAGACTTTGATTCCAAAGGGTACTACAACATCAAGGTAAAAACATTATTCGTTCTTTAGATCAACTTTCAAGTATTCATGGAAGGTGTGTTCCCTCGAGCCAAATGAAACAATGTTTTTCAAAACCCCCCATGCCTCTGTGATCAACACCATTCTTTTCTTGACATTTCTTTCTACATAGCTCCTGGATGATGTAAGTAGGCTTGAAGATCCTTTCAATTTAACAATGGGTGTGGTGGGACTGACTATAGAAAAAGGAATGGAAAGAAGTGGAAGAGGCATTAAGGCATCCTCTAGCTCCTTGATCCTTTCTTTCAACTTCGTGTTTTCCGCTTCTAGGCCACCAATGGAATCATCTAGAGAATCCACGGTTTCTCTACGAATTTTAGAAATCTGGGAAGGCCGCATATCCTTGAGGTCAACCTATGAACGTAATTTTCCTTTTTTACTTTTCATATCACCTTTTTCAATAATCAATTTCTTAGACTCCCTGTCAAAGACAATGCTTTGGAAAGCAAAAGAGTCTTCTTCATTGAAGGTCTCATTCTCAATGATTTCTAATGATGAATTTTGGTGGGCTAGATTTCCTAGCTGATCAATGGAGGGAAACATCTTCTCGATATCCACTTCGAGCTCCATGTCTTCAAAAGAGAAGTTGTTGATGTCATGGTCTTGTTCCTCTTGCACAATATTTTTCCTTTTCTTTATCAGAGGGAGCTTCTGGGAGATCTCAATTTTACCAGAGGGGGGATTATTTTCTCCTCCGCCGATTGAACTATTGTTGGTAAATTTCCAAGTTGGGTAGGCCATTGGAGCATTGCTCTGAGATGTGGTGGTTTTAGGAGTAACAACTGGAGACTGGGCACTCTTCTCACTGGGACCCTTTCCTTTTTGTTTGTAGAACTCGTTAGTACTAAGTATTATTTCCAAGTCACCTACGTT
>SNQJ01S0120433.1:0-27181 GCA_010110895.2 Picea sitchensis | reverse complement strand
AGAATGATTTATATGTTTTTTTATAATGAGTTGTTTAGTTGCATTTCTTATTGATCATTATCATGCTATAGATGCTTCTATTTTATGGTTGTAGACAATAGCTAAATCTGTTTTAATTTGTAGTTGTAAGCTACAAGAAATTAACTAATTATAAATGAGTTAAATTAATTAGAAGAAATTTTATTTTTATGTATATTCCACACTGTAATGTCCCTCGGTTGGGATGGGGGATGTCACATTATGGTATCATAACTTCAAATTCAAATATCAAGCTTGTATAGGCCCAAACCAGAGAGAATTGGTGAAATTCATTGTTGGAGATTTTGTTTGTGACCGATTTGGGGAAAAATGGAGAATTTAGAGAGAAAGGATTGTGGGGAAAATCTGAATTTGAATAAATACAAACAATTTAACAAGGTTAATGGAGTAGAGTGGTGAAGTTGCAGGTCAAAATTCGACTTGGAATGGTAAAATGTTTAGTTTTAATGGCCTCATGTAGAGTTGCAGGCAATTTGGTGAATTGACGATTGAGATCGTGTTTGATCTTGAGATCAATGACAAAGATTCTCTATGGTAAATTTAAAATTTTTGTAATGTTTCGGTCATTGGGAAGGTTGAATAAATCAATGGTCATGATTAATTTTCAAAGGATAATAAAATAGATTGGATTGATAGTCCATATTCTCTTGATCAAAATTTTCTAAGTGCAAGGTTCGATAGTAGAATTCGTCGATAGTCAATGGTTAGATCAACGAGTTTGGAGAAGTGTTGGAAATTATTCAAAAGAAAATGTTGGAGGATGATGGCCAATGGATGGGAATTTTAAGAGTTGGACAATGTTGATACAATCAATGACCGAGTTTCATTTCGGGGGTTGTAAAACGAATGAGATCGACGGTCCAAATAAATTGGAGAAAAGTAAAAAAAATTCGAAGTATTAAATTTCACCAAGAGAAATCATTGATGGCTAATGGAAGGATCGACCAAAATGATGAAGAGTTTGGGTTGGCTATAATACATCTCTTATCACTTATGTCCTATAGTCGAGGGTTGGCCAAATCTGAAGAAGTATTTTCAATCGCCAATGAACATCATCGATGGTTGATGGGTTAATGATTGAGGAGTTGGGTTGATGGTCGATGGTCATGTCAATAGTTTGGGTAAGTATTGTGTGTGCCAAAGGATAACATTATTCTCTGATGGCCAATAGAGAGTATATCGAAAGTTTAGAGTTCTTCTGACCTGATATCGATGGCATAGATTACACATAGGAAAAATTGTTCCACAGTTTAGCAAAACAAAAACAAGTATGGAGCCATTTTCTTATTTTGGCCATAAATAGAGAAAATTACAGGGGATTGGATGAAACATATGTTTTTTTTTTCCGCAGAGAGGAAGTATACGAAAGAGCCAAAGAGGGCCATTGTCTAATTCTACGTGAATTTGACATAAATTGCAAACTAATTGTTTTTAAATATCTGGGTCCAAATCATTGAAAAAAGTCCAGATTAAGACAAAAATATTGGGGAGAGTCCAAAAAGTAGAAAAATAAATAACCCATGAAGCAACTGAGTAAATCCCATGGGGATTGGAATGGGGACACTAAAATAGGCCAAAATCCACTATTCTAGGCCACTTTTGTGGATTTTTTATATTTTTAGAGAAGGAAAAGTGACCCTAGATCACAAAACTAGTAACTTTTATGTAGTCGACTTCTTATGTACTCATCAAGACAAACAAATTTGGTTTATTGAAATTTTTCTAGAAGTGCAAAGATTGAGAAATAGCGAGTTCTACTAAAAATTCCAAGTCTCGAAAAGGGAGTGAAAAAGGACAAAGTTGTAGATTCCACATTACTTTAGTTTCTGACTGGAACATCAGATTCAAATTGTGAGAGTTGTTATAAATTCCATGTTGTTATTGTTATATATGTATCATATAAAAATTTATCTATTTATTGACATATTTTATTCTGCATTTGACATAAGTTAGCATTTCAATAAAATTGCACCAGTAGAGAAAATGAACAAAAAGGGGTGAAAATGGCTTTTTCAAGAAGCCATAAATTACATCTCAAAAATCAGATTGGGGCATGAGAATAGCCATTGGAAATATATTTCAGAGAGGAATGCATATATGGAATCATAGTGGTTGTAGATTCCACATTACTTTAGTTTCTGACTGGAACATCAGATTCAAATTGTGAGAGTTGTTATAAATTCCATGTCATCATTATTATATATGTATCATATAAAAATTTATCTATTTATTGACATATTTTATTCTGCATTTGACATAAGTTAGCATTTCAATAAAATGGCACCAGTAGAGAAAATGAACAAAAGGGAAAATGGCTTTTCAAGAAGCCATACCTATATCCTGTAAAATCAGATTGGGGCATGAGTATAGTGGTTGGAAATATATTTCAGAGAGGAATGCATATATGGAATCATAGTGTGAATTGGTGCAATGTTTCCATAACATTTATGAGGAAATAAATCATTCTAATTAATGAAATGTTTGATAGTATGCATGTTCTAACAATAATTATTACATGCATATTTCTTGCAAAATTATAGGTATAGAAATACAATTTAGTTCTTATATGAGGTATGGAGTTATGGAATATGCCTAGGGATCTTACAAACATAAATAAGAGATCGAGGTCCAGATGTCATCATGGGGAATGATAAGACATAGTCAATGGAAGAAGAGATAGGCATGATTTTGTCACTATGAGAAACCTGCATAGGAAAGTGTAGAGATATTATGAGGATAATGAAAGGATTATGATAGTTCGTGAAGATATATTTCAAATCTTAAACACGCTTGTATAATCAAGTTAAAAATATTATGGCACCAAGAAGCAACTAAAAGAAAGTATCAACATCTAGATCCCATAGAAAAAAGGATGATCACGGAAATTAGAATTCAAGAAGCATGAGTAGGTGCCATCATTATCCAAAAATCCACTGAAGAATCCCCATGCACTGTCCACTTGAGCAATCCAAGGTGTCTCATGTTTATATAAGAAGAATAAGTAAAACATCTGCAGATCCTAATGAAGATCAAACCACCTAATTTAAATGGTGAACAAATGAAAGGAGAAGAGGTTTAGTTTCTCATTGTTGAAATGAATATTTCTAACTGCATGATTACTCCTCTTGGGTAGAATCTAGAATTCTCACCTACCATTTGTAAGCAAGAAAGGAATATGTGGTGGGATGGAATCCTTTAAGAAGGCTAAGAACCTCGATGAGAAGAGGATCTCATTGAGGAAATTTAACAAGGCTTTTAAGAGAAATATTTGTTTGAGAATTTCTATGAAAGGAATATGAAATATTCTTTCAAGTAAGGGAACCATGACAATGGAGGAATAGAAGCTATTCTTTGAATTGTTGAAGTATGTTGAATCGACTGGGATGAGAAGGTCAAAATCCAAGGTTTCTAAGTGGCTTACCCAATCCTTCTATAGTGACAATATTCAATAAGATAACCTCAATACCTGGAAACCATATTAGATAGAAAGAATTTTATGAGAAAATCAAAGGAATAATTTTCCAAAGGCATGGAATGACAAGTTGAGGAAATGATCAAGGAAAACTTTGCCACCATTTTTCAAAGAATACTCCCAAACAAATCAAAGGTAAGGCATCCCAAATGAGCACAAGACCGTGAGAACATTTGGGAAGGACAAGAAGAAACATACAACAAGTTGGGATTTGAGGAAAATCACTTATATAGGGTCCAACCTCATAAAGGATAAAGGATGAGGATTGTCCACAAAAATTCAAGAGGATGAAATAGTGGAAGAAATGGGAGGAAGATGCCAATAATTTATGCAGCCTTGACAACAAGAAATCTTAGTATCAACTCCCCATGATTGAAGTGGAAGAAAAATTGATAACCATCCCATAACAATTTTAATTGATTATGGAGCCAACATACATAAATGCCAACATTGTTGACAAATTTCACTTCAAAGAAGCAAGCATAACAAATCTTGGTTATTCCTATTATCCATAGCTAAGAGGAAAATCAATGAGTTGATTAAATTTTTCCGATATACATGAATGGACTAACACAAAGGTGGATGTAGAAATCACACCATTGATTTCATATGATTGTCTAATTGAAGTATGGATTGGTTGGAAAACATCATGATGTCCTAGACTATTATAGAAAGAAAATCACATTAGCTTGGTGAGGATGGGAAGCCATGAAATATTTAAGGAATCCCAAGAGCTATAGTTGTTAGAGATATTTCAACTATACAGTTGAAGAAGAGTTTCAGAAGAGATGTCAAATTTTCTTATCCCATAAGGAAGAGGAAACCAAAGATTATTAAAGGAAATAATTGAAGACCATCTCGTCTTTTAAAGTATTTTGAATATGTTTTTAGGGATATCTATGGATTTCACCAAAGAGACATTGATTTCTCTATTGATTTCATGCTAGGAGTTGTTCACATTTCACCATACATAATGGAAACGCTGTGAATTGAAAGCTGCCATTATGAATCTTGAAGAGTTATTAAAGAAGGTGCTACTCCAAGTGCTCACCCTTGGGGAAGCCCTAGTTTTTTTTGAACAAGAAATATGGAACCTTGAGGATGTACGATTTTAAATAGCTAAATAATGTCACAATAAATAACACATATTCTTTTCCTGAGAATTGATGATTTTTTTATCAAACAGGTCATATGAGATATTTTTCCAATATTAACTTGAGATCAAGTTATAATCAAGTAAGGACAAGGAGGAAGACATCAACAATACATCATTCATGACAAGATATGAGCATTATGAATTCATGTAGTGCCATTTGATCATCAAATTCCCCAACATGCCTTATGTGCCTAATGAATGGAGCGTTCAAGGAGCACTGAAAAGTTTAATTGTGTTTTTGGATGATATAATCATCCATTCTAAGTTGGAAGAGGAACATGATCAACATTTAAGAATCATATTGCAAGTTTTAAGATATCATAAATTGTATGTTATTGCTATGAATATTTTCCAAAAAGAAGATTCACTACTTGGGGCATATATAAGTTTTAGTAGGGATAGAAGTTGATCCTTAGAAGATAGAGGCCATTAGAGGATTTGTCGCTACAAAGAAGATTCGATGAGTTATATCATTCATGTATCTTTCAAGTTATTATTGAATATTTATAAAATGTTTTTCAAAGATTGGAAGTCCAATCACTTCCTTGAAAAAGAAGGAGAATTCATCGACTTCAAGAAGAAAACTCGTATTGATGAAGACACAAGTGCTCTAATCTTGAATATTTTAGATCCAAACGAATATTTTTTTGTGTGCACCAATGCATACAAGAAAGGGCTCAGTGATGCTCACCAAAGGACCATGGAAAAGTGCTATGAGTCCAAAAACTAAAAAAGCATGAAGGAAATTATGCCACCCATGATCTAAAGTTAGCAACAATTATACATGCATTAAAATTGTCAAGACATTACCTTTTAAGGGGAATACATTCGAGCTAAGAACAAACAATTGTGGTTTGAAGCATTTGTTTGGATAGCTGCTAAGAACCAACATCAATATAGCATAGAAAATCCCTAGTACTCAACGCCCTTGAAAAATAGAGAATTTTAGATAATAGTTTCTTCATAAACCTCCTTGTACCTCCTAGTCTCCTAAATGTTCAAGTACAAGATGATCTAAAATGAAAATGTCTCCCTTTGGTATATATAGGAGACTAAGAGGCATAATTACAACTAATGGCCTAAAAGCTTCTACATAAATAAAATAACACATAAATCTAATATTCTAAATTATGGGTATGAGCCAACATCGTGCTTAATATGCTCCTCCCCTTGAGACAAGTGTTGTTCAAGAATGCTTGAGTAACTCCTGATTCTTTCCTCATAAAAGACTCATCTTCCTAAGTGAATCTTTTTAGTTTAGGTTTCCATTTAATGAGATACTAAATGGATATATTCCTCAGCTAACAAATTTCTGTGTTAGTGATGGCTTCAAAGCTCCAATATGGATTTTTCCTTCTCACAAGTTCGGGAAATACAGCTTGAACTAGATATTTTGCCTATAACCTCTTTACATGAAACATGGAAATCAAGGTACTGGCCAAGATGTGCACCCAATTTGTATATAGTACCAATATTTTGCAACACGCTATATGGCCATAGTACTTTGTGATAATTTATGTCCTTCTTGGCTTGTTGAGGGACATCTGCTTGTATGGTTGTAGTCTAAAAATACCTAATCCTCTACTTCAAAACTTTATTTCACTACGATGTTGATTCATTGTTGTTCTTTATGATTTGATAGATGAGCTATGAGCCATAATTGAGTACTCCAAACACCTAAAATAATTATTTCAAAATGTCTAGTGAAGATGGGATTCTCTGCTCACTCTTACAATAATATTTAGGTTGCCATGTATCTTTTGAATAGTCTCCATGAATGCGTGTATAACAGTAATAGTTTCTATGATGAGAGTACAGAAGTGTGTGTACTTGTTCAGTCCATCAACAATCACCATAATGACACTCTTTCAGACTTTGTAACCCTATGATGAAATCCATGAAAACTTCATCCCAATGATAAATTGGATGGATAATGGTTGTAAAAGACCTAGGTCTTAATTGTTTCAATTATTTTGTTGGCAACCAAACACTCTCAGCTAAAACCTTTGGAACATCAGCTAAGGCCATCCCAAAAAAAATCTTCTTGACTCTATGGTAGGTTTTCAAAATCCCAAGTGCCCTCCTACTAGAGATGCGTATTCCAATAACCTTTTTTTTGAGTTGGGAGTTCTACATAAATACAAGCCATCTTTTGTACCATAGTGAATCATTTTTCCATGTAAATGTATCTCGATCACTGTAATCCCTAGTTTAACTTCTTTTAATGAGAGTCTACACTTTTTCGCCATTCTTCCATTCCATCCCTTGTTTCTATTATCCAATCGGGTCGGATGATCAAATAGCACAGAAATGCCTCAACATATTCATCCTTCTTGAGTGCATCTACCATAACATTTTGCTTCCCTTTATAGACTCCATTTCAAAATCATAACCCAATATCTTGGTTACCCATTTTTGTTCTTCCTAAGATATCTTTGTTCCAAGAAGTATTTAAGACTATCATGATCTGTTTTGACTTTGACGCAAGCTCTTACCTATTAGGTAAGGATGCCATTTCTTCAATGCATGTAGTAATAAGACCATTTCTCATAAATGGGTTGTGTGTCCTTTCCTTTGAGTGATCAATTTCAAAAGCCAGGCCTTCCTTCTGCATTAGGACAACACCAATTCCATTTCCTAAGGCATCACATTCCACAATAAATGTTTTGTGAAGTCCGGAGGACAAGATAAGAGATTTACATCAATTCTCTTGGTTGTTCAAAAATCTTTAGTTGCCTTTGGAGTCCATGAAAATGCATCCTTCTTAGTTAGTGATGTTAAAGGTGTTGCTATTCTTCCATAGTTCAATAAACTCATGGGTAGTAACCTATCAAACCAAAAACTCCTAAGATTTTTTTAATGTTTTGGGAATCCCACCACCACTAGTCTTTAATCTTGTTAGGGTCTACCTGGATACCTTCATGAGATACAATATCTAAATACTCTACCTCCTTTTACTCCAAAGAAACATTTGGATGGTTTACATATTTCAGCTGTTCCTTTAGTAGTTGTAGTACTTTGTCAACATGTCGCATATGATCCTCCCAAGACTTTACATAGATTAGTATATCATCAAAAATACTAACACAAATTTTGAAGGGATTGAAAATGGAATTCATCAACTCCTTGAATGTGAGATGCATTTGTAAGGCCAAAAGGCATGACTAAAAATTCATAATGGCCTTTCATGAGTTCGGGAATGTTGTTTTTGGGATTTCTTCTTCCTTCATTCAGATTCCGATGATATTCTGAACAAAGATCCAATTTGTGAAATAGATTGTCCCATGGTTCATATCTAATACCCATCAATGATGGAATGGAAACTTATTCTAATAGTGATCTTGTTGAGCTCTCTATAATTTGACACATATACATGAGTTATCTTTTCTGAATACCATTACCATTGGTGCAGCATAGTGAACTTTGGCTAGGTCTATCAATGCTAGCCTCTGACATTTCTTCAACCATGTCAATTGCACTTCCTTTTAATGGTATTTGTATGGACTGATGTTAGGTGAACACTCTCAAGAATTAGGTGAATTTCATGATCATGATTTTGAGTGGGTGAAGACCTTTGGGAATATATTCAAATACTTTGTAATGCTGATCAATGATCTCTTTGGAGATCTTGAGGAATATATATTTAGATGTTTGAACATCTAGTGAGCATAGTTGTGCAATAATGCCTTGATGCCCTTTTTCAATAATTTTGGCATGCCATTAGAGCTTATCAATTTACCGAAGTTTCCATGATACCTCTTAACTCAATTTTTCCTTCCAATGAAAATTCTCATGAAAGTTCTTGAAAATTAAATCCATTGTTCCTAATGATTGTAACCATTGATTCCTAGTATAACATCTACATCACCCATGGGGATAGCAATCATTGGACTATTCATTACATATTCCCCATAGTAAGATTGATCTTATTTCATTTTCTCGAGAAATTGATAGTTCCTCCATCTACAATCATTACTTGAAACTCGATATACAAAGCAATTGAGATCTTTGGATAATTTATAGTGAATGAAATTATGAGTATTCTGTAATCAATTAGAATATTACCTTTTTATTTTTGATATCCTTCGATCTTGAGGGTTTGAGGAAGCACTCTAAACAATTCCATTAGATGATATCATGGGAGTCAACTCTTCAGATAAAATTGCTTCTATGTTTTCATCTTGAGATGGTTCTTGTTCTTGTTCTTCTTCCTCTTCACAATCTATGTAGAATAATTTCTTTCTCACCACACTTTTATGTCCTATCTTAGTGATTTCATATCACAATTAAAGCATAAACTTTTCTCTTTTATTTCCAATTGTTGAGGTGTAAACTTGGTAGGTTGAGGTGTTTTATACATATATATTGTTCTCTATAGATGTTAGATTGGTCCTTCTAGCAGCCATACACATTTTCACTTTCAACATTTATTGCCACCTTAAATGATTCTCCACGATTGGTTCCTACATAACCTCATGTTGAATGTTATCCTTTAAAGTTCCTAATGAATACATCAATCAAGTGCTCATCTCGAATTTCACTACCTTTATATTCAATCTTTTGAAGTTCTCAATGTGCCCAAGAATCAACCCTTGTTTGAGATTTATCAATTGCCTAAAGAAGGTACTGTTCTGTATCCTCATAGTGCTATCATTTTCCATGAAAATTGTCCAAGTGACGAGCATTGTGTGATAAAAAATCCATCAATACCATAGGTATATAATATTTCTTCTCTTCAATGCCGAGGTATGACTGTACCATGCTATGGACATATAATCCTACAACTTGTTGATTTTGGTCCTTTCAAGAGATCTCACTCTGTATAGTGTGCCCCACACAAAATAATTGATATAAAATTATGAACTCACACTAGAAATACTGCTGCACTGTCTAATATCCAATGCAATCAATCCCACACAATTTGGATACTATAGAAGAAATTATGATTTTTTACCTCGAACATCTTCAGACTAGTCATCAGACTAGTCTGACACCCTATCTTACACAGGTGTATCTAAGAACTTATGATGACCCAAAAGATGAACGCTTTACCACGACATATTACTAATTTTTGTAAATATCTCCATATCTTAGGGTATGAAACATAAATGTTTTATAGAAAAATTCCTAATGACTTAGCTTAGACGATTCCAGAACCTATCTTGTACATGATGTATCTCCAAAAGTATAAGGCCTCGTGAGCTCACCACTTTGAACTCCAATTTACCCTCGATCCGCCTACTAACATATTCCAAGCCATTCTTCAAATGTTGTAGAAAAGCTAGTTAAAATTCCAAGGTACTCAGTACTGTAGTAGCTAAACCTCAAGACCTGAGAGCTCAAACCATATGTGAAGAACCAATATCAATATAGCATAAAAAATCCTCAGAAAAGTAACAATGCCTTGAAAAATAGAGAATTTAAAATAATAAGCCTCTTCAATGGGGAACCATTGATTAAATTGTGAGGACACAAACCGACCTCCCTAGATCCAATTCCTGCATCTAGAACAAAATAGGATAGAATACACTTTCCTTAGATCTAGCCTATTGAATGAACTGAGAGATAAGGCCATGGACATACCTTATGAACGCCTTCCTAGATCTCTGTTGTTTCAAGTTTCACTCCAATGCTCTTTGTCCCGGCCCGTGATCACAACAGAATCTAACCAATCAAAGTAAAACATGTTAAGGCATTCAATGACTAGTCTCCATTATTATGATCAAGGAATTGTGTATAATAAAGTGACATCATCTTTATGGGAAAGGACATATTACTCAGATTGAATTAATTGAAAGTGAAACTACAACCTATCTTGATGTCGTAGGTCTCCTTCGATGGCTTCTAGCTCATATCAATACTTGCTCATGGCTGAAGAAAATCAATCACATATGATTGATCCCATCGTTGTCTCTTGTTGCCGAAAGACCTCCATACTGCACTAATTATTTAATCAAACTCTTGCTAACTTTCTACTAACTGAACTTAAACCTTTCCATGAGCAATCTCCCTAATATATAGGAAGAGATAGATTATTTACTTTGATAGGGAATGATCCCAAGATATCTAGAATGCCGCCATTCTATCAACTATCTAAAGCCAATTCATCCTTTCTAGAAGATTCTTCTAAAAGGTTCAAGATCTTTATCTTTTCCCTTTTAAAATCATGTCCCCGCATCTTGAACCATATAAGGGCAGGAAGTTCAGACTAGCTAAGGTAGCTCAGAGAAACAGGCATTCCCAGCAGTGAATATATATAGCTCAAAGCAACATGTTTCAAAGTGTGAATTCTGAAGAAGACAACTGTAATCCTTTCCTAGGAAAGTATTCTTGGTAAAGAGCTTGATTTTCCATTATCATGACATCATCATGACCCCATCACAATGACCAAATTTATGGATAAAAATGCCCCTAAATTTCTGAGAGCGAACCAGTTGATAATGATAGACTTTGTAAGCTAAGTATGTGTGTGTCAAGAACCAGCAGCACATCTAATCGTGAGACCCAAGAACATCCAAGCATCAGCGGAATATTATGTATATCAATTCTGATATATATTCTATACTTCAAATCATAGATCGATGAAACTATAAACCAAGGTCAGGCTACCAATCATACATCAGGGATCCATGCTGGCTACTCATATAGCATAGCCAATTAATACATTGTGGATTCAGGCGACAAATTTTCGGCCAAGAAGGTTATAGCCACAGAACATACACATAGATCCACTGTGTGTTGCAAATCATGTATACTCCATCACAACCTGGATCATAGAGATGATATCTAGGGTCTTCATTTTTGTCGTCCTTAGTATGAATCTAACCATTTGATTATAGTTTTCGGAGTCGAACATGGTAGAAACCACTTGATTATCGGTCATTGATGTATACCATTAACAAGCGCAAGGAAAATCACCATTAATGCCAATAAATCCCAAGGTACTATAGTACAATCCACGACAGAATAATGATTTGATGTCGAACACTCGACGGAATCTTCATCGTATCACGATGTAAACTCATTGTCGAAAGCGAGAAATTTGCCATTGAGGTATGCAAGATTCAAGGTACTAAATAATTCTAAGTCTCACTATGGATAATGTGTCAAGTCGTAACAAGACTCGCCACAGAGGGTTTTGATGTGTCCCCCATCAGTGACACAAAATTAGTAACAGAGTTTGAAAGTGAACATAGCATGTGACAATTGGAATTTGGGATTACGTGGAAGGCCAACACTTAAATGAAAGTATAATCAGCAGATGGTCAGACTAAAGATATGGACCGCTTCTTGAAACATATGGATGACACGCACTTAAGATTTGAAGACACCAAAGACAAATACATGAAAGACCTTGTTAATTGAAGTTGAATGAGGGACAAATGGATTTCCGAAACCGACTTCAGATAACAAATAATAGGGTATCATGTTCAAGAGCTTACACTCACTACCAATTAACACAAAGATGAAACATATCCTTCCTTCTAAATTTTCTCTACCCATTTCTAGCAAGTACTTTATTTTTACGCTAAGCTTGAAGAGGATCACATATGCTTGTTGATATAAGCTCATCCTAACGAGTCCCTCTATTTTTAACTAACCCTAAGAAGGAGTAGTTCGTTCCCATCAATGGGTCTACCAATGTTTGTTTAATGAGTCCAGTGATAGAAAACTCGAAGATTTTTTCAGGATTATAGAGTTTTGAAAAACACTGAAAAGAGAACTCTCAGTTCCTTTTCAATATTCAATAGTCCAACGAGACCAAAAGGGTTAAACTATCGCCGGCGATCTTAACTTCAACATTTTAACGAGTGTGAAAAAGAAAGATCACTCCTACAATCTTTTCATTTAGGATCAGAAAGAGCTCAAAGTTTAACTCAAGGTTCCTTTTTTCAACCACATCGAATTCGAAAAGAGATAAACAATGCTCATCACGCTTCTAGGTTTTCAGCGCAACAACGATAAAAGAAACTTGAGGTTTTAGATCAAAACCATAGAAACCACATTGCAAAAGTTTTGTCCATAATCATCCGTGTTTGTTACCTGCAAGTCATTTTACCCACTTTCATATTAGAAATTAGGTAAAATAGTGAATAAACATGAAAACCCACTTTTATGGTAAAAAGTAAATAAACAAATTTACCATTTATTTTACCATATTGTTTTACCCATTTACCATTTTAGTGAAAAAAAACCTCCATTTTACCTCCGATCTTCATCATCGATTTTCGGGAGCTTCGGTGCATCATTCCACGAACCGTCTATATCAGATTGGTAAGTTCTCATTTCTCTAGCTTTTCATGGTTTACTTTCATGATTTTAGTGGCTAAATTTAAAGTTTTGAGTTAGTTTTGAAACCCTATGCATGAATAAGGATTCTCGCAGTCTGCCTACACGGTGCCTGCGAGAAGTCTTCATTCTTGCAGGTGGGCTTGAGATAGAGTGCAAGAAGTTCGCACCAGGCTATAAGCCACCTACTATCAGCATTGCAGGCCCAAAAATTTATACATTTAGCCAATAAACAATTTTTCATGTTTAGACCATTTTACTATCTTCTACATGGTTGCCATGCAAGCTAATAACCAACACAATGGTGCTCGAATGGAGAAAAAGGGAACACGAGGATGATAATGCAACCGCCGAAAATCAACCTCAAACCATTGCCGCTTTAAGAGATTATGTCTCATAGTATTTCAAGATACCTACGGAGAGCTCCAAGTTTGATTTGTTAACATTTAGTCCCGATGGGATCCGGATCATCAAGTTTTTAATGTTGGTGCTCTCACATTGACGATTGATATTGAGGATATCTATTTCTGGACCGGGTTGTCAAGACATGTTTTCTATGTCAATTTGACTTCAGAATAAGGTATGAAATGAGTGAGTATTGTCGGAGTATTGCGTGCTGCAGGTCAACGGTATTAAAGGAAAAGTGGCTATTTGGGGAGTGGGATCGATATAATCCTCCGCATTCATTCTCTTTCACTATAGCCTTGGATGTATGTGAAGTGATGCCCCCACATATGGCTCTACAAAGCCATTAAGATGTCTTGAGGTACGAGCCCTCGTCTTCAATCGGGCCGACGCAGTTGCTTTTTACGCACCTCAAGAAACAACCACCAAAGTAGGTATTACGGGAGATCTAAAGCAGCTTAATATGGATCATTACTGTTGTCTTTCTTTTGTGAGAGGGTTCTAGTGTATAGGCTTTAGGCTGATTGGCATTTTTTGGGTCCCAGGGACCCAAGGATTTTACGATGGTGCCAACTCATGGTTAGACATGGACAGAATCATCGCCGTATGATGATCGCTTCTTCACTAGCCCAAGGCCGTGTTTCGATGATGAGGATTGGCAAGCGATGTTAGCTTTGGACTTTCTGCTGGATTCCATCTTTCCTTCCCCAAGATGCAATAATGGGAGATATTGGTAAGAGGTACACCAACTTTTAACTTTTAGATGTATTTGTATTTTCATCATATTAATGTTTTATTTTTTATAGAATCATCCAAAAACTAACACCAAAATTTTATTGACAACACAGATGTTGGACCATACAAACATGCTGGAAATTCTCCTATCCAGCAACGAGGACAAGCAGTAGCAGTATTACCTCAGTATGCCAAAGATTACCAGACGGTGGAACAGAACTTAGAGGGTCTGATGGTCGATGTTCCAGAGATGCCTGTGGAGAGGATCCCATGACGCGATCAGCGTCACAATGTAGGAGTATCAGCTGCTATGCGTCGACTGCTCCGTAGAGTTTCTAGGACCTTAGCATGCTATCATGAACATCATTGGTGATGTCACTTTGTATGCTTAGAGCTTCATTTTTGGATATTTTGGTCACTGGACACATTTTGTAAAAAACAAACTTGGATCATTATATATACATGAGTTCTACTGGCTTACTTTACAATTGTGTAAAATTTAATGTGTTTACTCTATATGATTTAATGCCTTTCCACGCATACAATTAGCTAAAGTTGGCCCACAATGTATTAAGACTTGGAATGTGTTGATTTTCTATATGATCAAAATGTCTTTCTAAGAGGTGAATCCACAAAAATATCCTAATAAAGTAGGACTTTGAATAGAATATACATTACTAAGTTATAGTACTACCAACCGCAAGTCAAGTCAATAACCAAATAACGGTCCTTCCAGAGGATATACTCAACTAATACTCCAATCCACATATACTGGTCATTGTTGGTTTCACCAAGACATATACCTCAGAGATATGAGTTCATTTTGTCGAGTATTATATTCTAAGCAATGAAGTTAGGTTCTCGAAAGTACTACGACTAGCACCGTCGACGAATCCAATATAAGGTAACGAATACTCCATCCGCAATCAAACACACTGTCACGGCGGTAGAGACCAGATAACTTCAAAAGAAAAAACTAAAGTAACACACTGTAAGATGATACATAAAATACAAGTACTCATGCACAAATGACTTATGCATACTACTTCTTCAAGTACAACCCCATTCTGCGTTCACTCAAAGGCACACCATCATATTCATTATCTCATACGCCCTTTTTCCAAAACTTTGCTAAAAAATGTAAGGCCCACGCCACAATGGTTGGAACTTCCTAGCTCCTAGGACATATTTATCTTGTTCATAGAAGAACAACATCTCCTTCTCTGATAAGATTAATGCAGGTCGACATGTTTGTCATATTGTGCCTTTAACACGCTTCTTCCGGCTTCATTACAAGAGTAATAATAATAACGGAGTCTCGCTCTAACCGCGATCACAAAAGACGCTCTCTTCGCATATTATAAGAGTTCTACGTATTTGCCTAAAGATCGGGTATTCGCATTCTATTGGCAGAATGGTTTCATGCCATAAACTAATAGAAAGGGTGTAAATCTCGTAGCAGACTTAATCGATTAAACCGATATGCCCACAATGCTGAAAATAACATCGCAGCTAACTAGTTTTGGCGTTATTCTATCATCCATTTAATCATATTTATAAGAACTTTATTGATGTCTTCGACCTAGCCATTGGCCTTTGGATAATAGGTTGAGCTATCATGATTTAAGGCCCAATTTATCCGTAGTTCATCATATTATCCTAAATGACTACCGACGGTGAATTTATAGCCCGAGAACACCGCAACAGGATGACATGGTTGAAAAGGAATACACGTATTCCCAAGATTATCAATTTCTAAGACGCTTTGCCCACTTTGTGAAATAACTAATAGCTTCATTAATGTAACGATGCCCCGCCGAAAGTGAGGTGACATGTCATGTCAAGGCCCCATTTAGTGAAAGGACCTACCGAGACTACAGGATGAAGGGAGCAGGATGTGACCGAATTTTTTGGTTGTAGGTCTGGTAGGCATGACTTTTCTGAACAACAGTAATGCAGACAGTTTATAGGGAAGGCCAAAAGTAACCCACACGTAAGATCTTCCGGCAGTAGCATACCCAAACACATGACCACCACATGCTCCAGAGTGGTAGTCATTTAAAGATTTCTTAGCTTCATCATATGTGAGACATCTTCGAAAAATGGAATCAACACTGTGGTGGTAAAGGGTATCATTGAGGATTATGTATTGATGGGATTGATACCTAATATGACGACGATCTTGATGAGAAAGATTAGGCCTAAAATTTTGGTTTTGGAGATATATAATGATATCTCCGCATCAAATATCGCTGGTAATTTATAATGGTGCGACCTGCCGTAAGGAATCACTTACCCTTTCCGTATAGCAGGGGAAAAATCACAAATTAACTCAAAAAAATCTAGATTTCTTCGACGGCTAATTGAATTCCAAGTCGAACTCCCGGAGAATAACAATCCACTTGGAGTATTTCCCACCCAGCAATTGACGTGTCAAAAATATGTTGTATGGGGTTACATTGTGAAATCACTGTAGTCTTCCGGAGAGAATATAATGATGAAAAATTTGAAAAGATTGAACAACCGCCAATGCCAATTTCTCCACATGAAAATACTTAGTTTCAGTGGTCATGAGACTCTGACTCAAGTAATAGATAACATGTTCATTATGGTTATCATCCCTTCTTGAATGAGGACCATGCCGAAAGTATACTCAGAAGAAGCTAGATAAAGAAAGTAACCCCGACTATAATCAGGAGGAAAAAAAAGAGGAGCTTTAGTAAGGGACAAATTCAAAGCGTCAAAAGCATTGTTAGAAACCTTATCCCAGAAAAACTCTAAACCTTTATTTAGAAGACGCAGAACCTCGCAGTAATTCAGTAATTCGATGGTGAAATGACGAAGAAAGTTTAAAATCCTTGTAATCGATGCCAAGAAGACGAGAGGAGATTAAGAATTGCCTCATCTTTGATAGATCTTTACCTCATCCTACGGTGGCATGAAATAATGAAACCAGGAGATGGCCGATTCACGTTAAAGACACATTTATGAGGATTCAGCACGCGATAGAACGGCAATCCAACAAAAATGTTCGATATGAGCAGGGTGATCAATTCGCTGACGTAAAGAATGTTTCAAATCTCCAAATAAGGTTGAACAATACGCTTTAATATCGCGGAAATGCGAAGACATATCAATGCTGGAACGAAAATCTGCTGCTCTTTCATACCGGCGAAGTTTATGGCAGGTGAGTACCAAGGACAATAAAACGGCTTTATGTTGGTCCCCGAACGATTTTGATTTGATTATAGCCTGAAATCCATCCATATGGAAAAGATTTCACTGACGGCACAGTCATCGACGATTTGGTCAACGAAGGTGGTAGAAAAGTTGTTCCTGACGTTTTGTTGATATCCCGATAATCAACACAACGCCAGAGCACAACAATTCTTTATCAATCAAGTTACTGGTTGAAACGATTCGCCAATGCCACGGTAAATGAAATCGTTTGCAGCTTTTCAACTTCAAGTTTAATGGTTGCCACGCGGATGGATTATCAGGATAGATAGCGCATTGACCGGTTTAGCGTCGGGGTATGTATTAATATCATGAACAATGATAGTAGGGTCAATACCCGCCATCTCTTCATAACTCCATGCAAAAATATCATGAAACTCTTTAAACAAGGAAGCATAAGGATGATTTCCAGAGAACATGAAGCTCCAATATGAGCGTTCTCGACTATTCCAAGTTTCACTAAAATATCTATGGTATCGGGGTGAAATGTCGAGGTTCCTATCTACAAACACATTCCTCGTGGTGGATTGGGAAATCGGAGATAATAACAACTACCGACCAGAGTCGAGATCCGCCGATAATTTCAAGAATCATGTTCCATCAAGATGGAACGATGATGCCTTATCATCCTAAGGGTGTCTTCCATGACGACATGATCATCTCGCTGCGAGATGACATGAAAGGATCAGACAATTCATTAAAACAAGAAGTAGAATTTCATTGAATGGCTTGATAAGCGGAATCAACCGGACTTAATGATGATGTTGCCGGAAGATGATTCTCTGTGATCATGGACTATCCATGGTCAGCGACACCGAAGTTCATGAGGTACAATAGAGATCATATTAATAGAAGCAATAAATGGGCGGGGAAGATCTGGTGGTGGTGGTATGGGAAAAGTACCCATAAGAGAAGAGTATTTCAAAATACCGAATTCGACATTCTCAGAACTCCGGTGAGGGTTTTTAATGATGAAAGGCAATACTGGCTAATGAGTATCAAGATTAAAAGCAGTTGATTCACTATAATCCATCTTTTCTGGTGAGTAAATCAGATGACATGGAAAAGGGCTATTAATGACATGCATAGAATTCGACCTAACTTTCACCAAGTAGAAGATTATAATCTAAGGAAGCATCGAAAAATTCCACTTCAACCTGGACAGTCTTACCTTCAAGAGTAACAGACAACAACGGAAGAACACCATAAGGCTTAAAACTGCCCATTAGGCTGCTCAGCAAGCGGTGACTATCAACTGTGGAGAGCCAATGGCTTTCCAACAAGAAAAAGACACATGACGAGAGGCACCTCATCAATAACTGTCCGACAAATACTCTTGTCGAAAACCACAACTTGTATTTGAGACGCAAGTCAGGAGGTAACCTTTGAATGTGATCATCCAAGTTAAAAAACTATCAAATTCGTGATTCTGATCAATGCTACCTATATTTTTAACAATCTTCACAGCAGGACAAGACTGGCTGGACTTCTAGTGGAAGATACTGAGGGTGTTTTCATAGATCATAATGCTATAGTTCCAAGCATGAGGATTGAGAATGCTTCCACTTTAACGACACATTTCGATAATGAACTGTATCAAGACTCAAATGCTCGAGATGAATAGGATCGTTTGTAGGTGGATTGGGTGGTGAAGGCTGTACCAAATCGGGAGTTGAGTCATCAACCTTCTCCTTAGAAGGAGATAGTCTTTGGCTCTAGTTGCAAAGGCAACATTTTCGTTGTGGAACTCACCCATACCATCAAAACATAAGATGATGTAGGAGTAGAGGGTTAATGATGACCAACGGCCTGTTGTTGAGGCGAAGGTTGAGACAAGACTACCACGAGGCTCTTCCAGTTCTCAAGGAACTTGTTAACTTCAAGACGCCTCGCAATCCTTTATGATCGCCACCACGATAAGGCAGTAGCGGTTTACGCTTATCCCGGCCAATACCGTGAGGAGATTTGCCATTCAATTATTGTTTTACCTCTGTTCTTGCCTCTCCCCTTTCCATATCTTAGTCTTTACCGTCGCATAGATTGAACAACGCTCACTTCAGAAGTTTTACCGATAGAAGGAGTAGGAGCAGGAGCATTATGTACATTAGGAGAATTGATTTTGGGGTTGAAGCTGAAATGCATCGGGTGGCTATGAGGAACCAATCATTGACCATCACCGATGTGAGGCAAAGGATAGAAGCACCGAACGAGGTAAATCAGTAGTGTAATCATACAAGGTTCCGCTTACAACAAACGAGATCTAGATAATTCCATGACTCATAGCCTCTTCCCATTAACACCGTCCATAGAAATGTATTTACCAATTTTGTTTACAAAAGACTTATGACCATGTCCCGCCAAAGAATGCATCAGGAAGTTCGTTACTCGAGATCGCCGCTTCCGCTTCCACTCATGAACATGATCAGATATACGAGTGCTCGAGCTTTGTTTGAAGGATGTTAAATTCCCGGCCCGGAGTATCATAATCTAATCGGCACCGCAGAGAAAGGCCATTGCAAGGTGTTGAAATCGAGGTTGAAAACCGTGGTATCCACCACGCCGCGAAGAAGATCTGAAGAGTTCGCTGAAAAAGACGCGCAGCTTCATCGGATTACACATCAAGGAGCGATGAAACCACAAGTAGAAACAGACATGATTATTTGTCCCTCCCAATCTTCCCATCAAATTTTGAACTGATGGAAGCTTAAGGTGAATAGCGCTGGTACATTAGAGTGACGAATAGGATCATTGAGAAACCTAGACAAATATGGCAAATCCAAAGTAGCAATAAAAGGCAATTGTCGATTCACTTTTGGATACTGGTGACTTTGGGGTGGAAGCCCTGTCTGTAGACCAGTGGGACTGTATGCATTCTGCCCCTAGAGGGAAGATCCTCGTTGGTTTGGTGGTGGTTGAAAAGGATAGTAACTTCAAGGATTTTGACCTTGAGACTGAGTAGGACTTGAGGTTGAGTAGTTTGACCAAAACACTAGATAGGATTAGTCACCCCTAGATATGGTTATTACTCCATAGGACACACAATTTGTTGCCCCAAAACATTTGAGGAAAGTTTTGCATAAGTTGATTCCATTAATCGGCCAATGTAGGAGGTATGTTTTGTCCTAAGGTGAGGTTGGTCCCCCCATAAAAGGGACACCCACCAGAGTTGGTAACACCGTAGGGTTGTGTAGTAACAAAGAGTTAAGGTCCTGAAAGGGAAAGAATGGAATCCATGCCACTACCTCACCAACAGAATCAGAGGCTGGCAACGACGAGATAGTGCTACTAATACAGGGATTGCTAGAGGAACGAGGAGGTCGATGAAACCGAATAGGATGCCTGTGAAACTGAGGACCACTTTGGAGAACCAAATTGAGTTTAAAGTTGGACGGGAAACATTCAACGATGGATTAAAAGGTATTGAACGAGGAGGTAAATTCGATTAGCCTCCAAGAGTTCCTTCCGGCATTGATAGGAGGCAGAGAAGGTAGCATTCGGTTTGGACACTTGTGGTATTGGCAAGGTGGGCCATCTTGAGAGGGAGAACAAAATGATAAGTTGTGGTTCTGCGCGCCTGTCCAGAGACACAGAGGGCTGATGAGTTCATAGACGTGGATGACTCAAAGACTAAACAAGACTCATCGAAATCACTCTCACCAAAAGGATCTTGCCCACACACCGCGGAGAAGGCCCAATCAGCTTGACCCAGGAGATGTAACAAGAGTTTCTTCAAAGATGAAATTGCCTTGAAGGTCGCTCACCACGATGAATGCGATAATCCTCTATAGTATTGGTAATTTGAAATTCAGCAAGAGGATCGGTGGGTTCTACTTGTGGTGGTGGTGTAAATATTTCTGGGACGTCACTTATGTCCGTGTGTGGTAGAGTAACAAGGGAATTTCTCAACGGACGAGGAGAGTCCTCAAATTCCTCAAAAGTTGTACACAGAAGCCTGATGTTCCAGACAAACCTGCATCCCACGGAACGTCAGAGCAATTATACCCAACCAAATCCACAAGGAAAATCCTATGGTCAACTTCGAGAATAAACAACACACCTTAGTAAATAAAATCTAGAAGCCATCACCAAACAAACAATACCTTCTATTATCGAAGCCACTAGTTGGTGAAATCCATGTCACAAATAAACGCAGATGAGAAGGGCGGGCTGATGGAAAAGCATTATTTAATTGCCAATGCATTTCTTACTGCGTAAGCTCCTGTTACAATCGCAGGTACCTCTAAGGAGCCCGAAAGTGAGTTTGATCAACGCCGCATTCGCCATCGCGGGAAGATTTTCCACACACCATGGGTAAGAACCTAGAGATAAGCCACTAAGGTCACCATGCATAACAAGATAACTCGGGAAACGGCCGCCGCCCGACCACACGCTAGCGGTATCTAGCCCGAAATCAACTCAAAGGCTTCCTACTCATACTGTGGGTATACCTCGAGTGATCTCGAATACGCGTGCAATCTCTACATCGATGCCAACAGCGGTTAGTAATCGCCAACACTAATGCTAATTTTAATGCTTGACTCCTCAGTTAGAAGGGTCTTTAGACAATATAAGCCGCTAATGGAATTTTACACTCCTAATCCAATATACTTATTGTGCGGTTTTGAGCTTTTGGAGAGTGTGTCTTTCTTACTACTCCAAAGCATTCAGCTCTAGCTAACTGTTGGTAAAAAGAGTCTCTAGAAAAAGAGTTACTAGATCAATTTTAATATTACACAATGTTTTTTTTTTTTTTAATGGCTGTTGTTTACTTAAAGGCAATGGAAATGAAACTCCTGATGTATGACTCTGACTCAAATAATGAAAGGATATGATGAAATACAATTCTTTTCATTTGATGTGAATCCTAGTTATGGGAGAGAGAGAATACTCTGAATCAATTCTCAATACTACAATGCAAATGAAATGTTCAATTTCCTTTTCACATGCTAATGCAAACAATCATGTATCAATGAGCAAGTTCCATATGTCTTTCTAAAAACTTCAATATTTTAAAACTTTGATTTTCAGAAGAAAAACAAAACTTGAAATAAAACATGCAGTCCACTCTTTCCAAGAAGAACTCGAATAATGAGAAAAGAAAACTAAATTATAAAGACTCAAACAAACAAACCTGGCCAATACTTTCTAATGAAAGCAAAAACAAAAGCAAACCAATGAGCTTCTCAATGCAAATGAAAATTATCCTTTTCGAGCTAAAAGCACAAGGAAAAACCAAGCACTTAAATCTCAACCAATCCTTGGTTCTCAGGAAGTCAGATACACTCAACTCTAGAAGTAAGAGAGAATGAAAATGCCAACAAGAGCTAAGAAAAGAAAGTCAAGCTTCAAAGGCAAGAAAACACCTAGAAAATATAGATCAGTTCCAGCAAGCCAACTATAGCAAAAGATATGTAAGTCAACATCTAAATACACAAAGAGGGGTCCAAATTCAACATATATGAGCTTGCCCACGAGTCAAAAATTTTAAATTAAAATTTCAAAACTGAGCCTAAGCCATAGGAACACAGGGCGAGAAACTATGGTTCTCGCAGCTACTTTGATAAAGATAACTATCTACACTGAATGTATATGCAGAGTGTTTAATCGCTGCTGTCTCTTGTGTTGCTAATGGACACGTGCTACAGAATCCCCTCTAAACTAATGAAATGGAAAGCAAGTAAAATCAAATTGGCTTATAGACCTAGAAGGTCTCTCAGGATATCCTTAGGACTCAGACACTGACAAAACTGGAGAGAAATGAAAATAGAGCAAATGGCCACAAAGAAAAACAAAAAGACAAGGATAGATCCTCAACGGAGTCAGTAATTTGTTATTGGATAAATCCGGTGAGTGCTATTAATAAACCGATCTCCTAGGATCCACCTGTATCTAGAAATTAAAACAGATTTAATAATACACTTTCCTAGATCTAGCCTATTGAATGAACTGGAGAGATAAGGTTATGACATACCTTTGTGAACGCTTCTTAGATATTATCCTGTTGTTTCAAGTTTTCCACCTTCTCGCCCCGTCCAGATCATAATGAAATGAACCAATCCAAGTAAAGACAAGTTAAGATATTCAATGACTAGTCTATACATATGATCATGAATTATGTAATAAAGTGACATCATATTTATGGGAAAGGGACATACATCAGATGAATTAACTTTGAAAGAAACTTACAACTCCGTTCCTTGATGTTGGTGGTCTCCTTTTGATGGATTCTAGCTCTGACACATACACTTGTTCATGCATGAAGAACTTCAACCACATATGATGACCTTGTTGTTGTCTCTTGTTGTTGTAGCATCAATCCTTCATATTGTCTTGTACTAATTCTCTAATCAAACTCTTCCTAACTTGCTGCTAACTGAACTTAACTCCTTTCCATGAGCAATCTACTCATTATATAGGAAGAGATAGATTAGTTACTTGGATAGGAATGATCCCAAGATATCCTGGAATGCCAACACCTAATAACCATTCAAAGCCAACTCATATTTCTAGAAGATTCTTCATAAGGTCCAATTATTTGATCTTTTTCCTTTAAGATCATGCCCACTCCTAACCATGATTACAGTAGGAAGTTCACACTCAATGACATGTAGCTCATAAACAGTATTCCCGTGAATATATAAGTAGCCTATGAACATGTTTCAAAGTGTGAATTCTCGAAGAAGACAACTGCACTTTTCTCGTGAGCATATTCTTGGTAAAGAGTTTTATTTTCCATTATCATGACATCATCATGACTTCATCACAATGACCAAATTTATGGATAACACAACCTCCTTTTACTCCCACATAAATGTTCAAGTAATAAGATGATTCAAATGAAAATGTCTCCTCATATATATAGAGACTAGAGGGTATAATTACAACTAATGGCCTAAAGCTCTATCGTGAATAAAATAACATTAATATAATGCCCCAATTGAAGGTAAGGAACTAATATTAGGGCTTAATGCCAACACTAAATTCCGCATAAACTAGATGTTTGGAACTCTTTAGTGAATATGACTTTCAAATTAAGCAAATAAAGGAGTAATCAAATATTATGCACTCAACATGAGAGATCATGAAGTGCATATTGAATCCATCATCATGTACAAGACATATCCAAAGCATAAAATTATTGTAGTAGAAAATTCGGGATAATAAAATGTAAAATAAAATAAACATAACAAGAAGGTGATTTTCAGTAGAAATTTAATTTTATGAGTTGTTAATGATGAGTTCTCATGTACAAAGCTTAGAGCGTATATGTGTCAATTCCGTGAGATGAGAAATGTATGTCAAGGAAATGAATACTGTTCCACATGTCAGCACTGATATCAAAACACCATAATGGTAAGAAGTCAATACTTTTGACCGTGAATGAAGAAAGAAGTGGCTAATTAACAAATGATGTCTAGAATGCAAAAGTGAAGAATGACATAGGCATTCACCAATGTGTTTAGTACAACCATTTCCCATCTTGAAATGGAAGTGAGAATTTGTTACACTGGATTTCACATTAAGCTTCCTAGAACAACGAAGAAGCATGATTCCATCATGGTGGTAGGGTAATCTGACTAAGGAAACACATTTATTTTGGTAAAGATCTACAATAAAAGGAAACAAATATTTGCATATAATTACGTGAGGGAAGTTGCTAGGCTACTTGGAGTTCCTAAAGCAATAGTTTTAGATAAATATCAAAAGTTTACTTACAATTTTTGAAGGGTTTGTTCATGGGATATGGGACAAATTTAAATATTAGTACAACATATCATCTAGAGTTATATGGGAAAACATAAAGAACTAATAAGATAATTGAGGACATTCTAAGAATGTAAGTGATGGATAAAACATCGAAATGGAAAGATTATATCCATTTCTAGTATAATTTTTTCAATGATATATATTAGGTCTCATTTAAGATGAGTCCTGCTTAGCTACTTGTATGGAAGAAAATGTAACACACTAACTCATTGGGATAATCCAATAGACAAAACAATTGTTGGGCCAAAATTGTTAAATGAAATGGAAGATCAGATGAAATCATACATTATTTAAAGGCTTTCCTAAGATAAGAAAAAATTATGAAAAAATAGAGTGTTTATATATTTAAAAGTGGGAGAACATTTTTTTTTGAAGGTGAAGGAAAAGAGAAGTACGCTAAGATTATGACGGTGCCCAAAGTTGCAACAATATATTTTGGACCCTTTGAAATATTATAAAATATGTATCGGCCACATGATAGAATTGCATGCATCCATGAGCATAATTTTATTTCCTAAGTTTATTATAGATATGTGTGCCTAACCCTAAGCACATAATTAATTGGAATGCGATACAAGTGGAGCATGAAGGGGATTTCTGGGTGGAACCAATGTGCATCCTTGACTGGAAATTCAAAGTGCTCGAGAACAAGGCCATAGGGATGGTAAATATTCAATAGATGTGCTACAAGGATGAAGATGTTATATGGGAGCATGAAGAAAACATGCAGAAGGAATACATAATTTTTTTTGACAAATTTGAAGAAAATAGAATGCAAGATTCCATTTTAAGTATCTAGACTTTCAGAACCACATCTCAGAGTCCCATCCAACTATGTTGATACATCAATAAACTAATGGAAAATTCCTTGGGTTATCCTGATAAATGGATGGTAAATCCCTTAGGTTAACTCTTATAAAATGAATGGTATCCTTTGGACTACGAGTTGAGAAGAACATGATATTTTGGTTGGAGTCAAGAATTGAGTTGCTGTAAAATTGTATAATTTTATTTCTAAGTATTTAAAAATTTGCATATATGTATCGGCATAGTGTGCAGTAAGGACAAACCATAATTGTGGTGGAGGGGGAATGTAATATCCCTACTCCACTATAATCGCTTGTTTAATAATGTTTATGTAAATATAATGTGTTTCTACGACCAAAAGAGATGTAATATGAAAATTTTATTCTATGTTTTAATAATAAAATTTGATGTTATTTGCTAAGGGGAAAAGGAAAAGAGATGGGGTAAGAATTAATCCACAAGAGAGGGGCTTGTTTCTAGGATAATGGCCAAGAGGGGTCCAATGGGTAAATACCCATGTATATTAATTTAACCCATTTTCCTAAATTTTCTAATTGTATATGACCCTTCTAGTTTTTAATTGAGTGTTCTGAAATCCACTCATTCAATACATCTAAGAGGGTGGATATGAGTAGTCACATCCAAAATTTATTGTTCACATGGGGGTTGAGTACAATCAGCTTAGGGAAGAGTGTGAGTCAAGAAAGGAAATCCAAAGAGAGGAACTCTGTATGGGTTGGAAGAACATATTTTATACATTGAGTTTTAGTGCATGAGCAGAAAGTAGAGAGAAATAAAGAGATTTTGGAGCTGGTGCAACCATGGAGGGAGAATTCTAGAGCAATATGGAGTGTATCAGAACATATTGGAGTTGGAAATTTAAGAACTAGGTTGTTAGGCCTAAAGAGTGAAATCTTATGTGAGTTTCACTAAAACAACAAGTGTTTGCTATTGGTTTGCTGGTAGTTTTCCTAGTAGCAATTTCCCTTGAGTTCTCAATTGAGATATTCCTAGTTACCTATTCTAGAGAGACCCTGATAAATGAATGGTATGATTTAGGGATTGAGATTAGTGAAGGGGTCAATTCCTTCGGTTAGACAGGTCAAGAGGAACAGAGCTGGTGGAAAATCATGATAGTTGTAGGAATATATTAGTGGGATGTGATTTTTATGACTTGTGAGTGGGTTGTGAGAGACCACCCTATTTTTTGGATTTCTAACCTCAACTTGGGGGTGATTTTTTGTTGATACATTGAACATCAAGTCTATGGTTGG
>SNQJ01S0120432.1:26396-39900 GCA_010110895.2 Picea sitchensis | reverse complement strand
TTATTGATTATTCTGCATACATACAAGTACAATAGCAGGCTCCTGGCCTTCAAACACTTAGGCTTCCTGGCCTAACAAACACATAAGCCTTCCAGCTTATACAAAACTTGGCTCACCAGCCTATAGAACACATTTACAATTCATTGCATATATCATGATCTATAACGGGGCTCGACCTTGGGGACACTACAATCACCCTCACGTTTATTTGGCTATGCCTCGCCTTCGAGGGAAGCCAAAGAGAGGTGCTCTTTGGTATCAGAATAAAGCGGCCATGGCCAATTGACACTCGCCTACCTTCGCTCCCATGCTTATTTCTTCACCCCTTTCACCCACTCAGTCTTCCCCAGACCAAAGTGGTCTTCTGCTTCTTTCATCACCATTGGCTTGCTGAGTTGAATGGTTCAACCTTCAAGGTAATTCTCTCGACCTTTCTCCTGGACCTCTCCCGGATCTGGCCTCGACTTCACAGCCAGCACACACACAGCCTTCTATTCCAGCACCCTTCGCTCCCTCGCCACCTCCTTCGACACCCCCATCCCCACCTTCTATGCCTTCTCTGGAGGAATTCAATGCTCAAGAGAAATAACTACAATTGGAAGTGCCTCAACGCCAAGCTCTTCTCCAATTGGACTGTGCTTCGTGCCTGCGACTCAGATATTTGATAGCGATTCTTTAGTATTTGTTCTTCAGAGTCTGTAAGGACGTTGATGACCTTTGTTTTCGGTTTGAACACCTAGACCAACGCGCAGAGCAAATTGAATCTCTTCTTTCGATCCTGCTCTGCTCCCTGTATTCACTAGATTCGGGCACCAATGCCCCAGCATCTCCACGGGTGTTTCTTGCTCCAGACTTCCAGGGGGAGGATGAACGAGACATGGACAAACACGTAAAGGAAGTCGAGGACAAGTTATACAAACACACAAAGGAAGCCGAGAACTCTTGTGACCAACGCATAGAGGAAGTCGAGAACAAGCAAGCGCACCAGACACCATGACAATCTATAGGCGCACAAGTGTGATAATGTTTGTTTTATTTTTACAAATGTTAGTTGTTTCTAGAAGATTCTTCATAGGCGGATGGAGTCTAGCACTGTCAATTCTGTGGATCTATGAGAAGATAGGTTTTTTTCGTTCATAGTATGCTCTTCTTTTGGTTTACACTATGCGTGAATGGGTTGGTTGAATTAGAAATGTTTATTCCTTCAATGATCAAAAAAATTGAAACCTATCTTCATAAAACTGTAGCCAAACAAGTAACAATGATCCACAAAATTGAAACCTTTCTTCAGAAAAGTCTATTTAACAAATAACACTTGTCTATTTAACAAATAATGCTTATTGTTAGCAATAATTCTTGTCATGGGTTCGAGAAGCATTCGGGTCTGCAAGTTGCACAAAATGCTCAAGCGCAGCTCGGGAGAATTCTTGTTTTTCCAAGTAACAAATTAAGCGAGCGGACGAAGTTTTTCCATCGACAGCCGAGATCCGTCCACGAAGCAGATCAACAGTTATCGGGATCTTAGAGTTGCCAATTTACCCGACATTTAGCAGCAAAGAAGTCTCTTCTGTTTGGAGGATGAATATAGGTCATCCGATCCAGTGGCACGTGTCGCAAGGGTTGTACATCTCGGCGTTTTTCCCGTCGCGACTCCAACACGCAAAGAGAAGCTCCGTTATTTCGCGAGACATGAAGTGCCAAGAGCATCCAGGAACTCGGGCCCACAGAAGTGCCGAGAAGATCAGAGCCGTCCGTCAGCAGAGACACGTGGCGAGAGATCCCGCAGAAACGGGGATCGGGGAACTGAAAGTCCCGCACACATGGCAACAGGAATCGTGATATCCCGATATGCGATTTCCCAACGGGGCTGAGGACTATAGTAAGAGACAGGTGTCAGAAGGTCAATCCTTGTACGGAGACAGCGCCANCAGATATGCAAAGATTTACGTGCAGAGTTCTGAGGTCGCGAGAAGCGATGCCTTGGCGATCATCGGATTAACGTGTGGGACCGCAAGAGAAAGTGGAGTACAGGTGGTAGGCTATCGTGAGTCCGGAGGATGTGCGCTTGTTGACATCGCGAACGTCGAACCTCCGATGGGGGGTTTGGCTACGGTCACACGGGGACAGGTCATATGGATCATGTTTTAGCCGGTAGGGGCTAGCTCCTAGGAGAAGGAGCTCATCGCATATCGGAGATCCCTGAGGCAAGGAGTTCGTGCATATCGAACTCGCGAATCCTGAATCCCAGAAATCCCGAAGCCTCATCACAGACCTCCATTACCTATCCCTTGCCGCCACGTCCTATCCCCTGTGTCGTGCCAACCGCATTTTCTTCTCGGCCCCTGTGTTCCTCCCACCTGGCGCGTACACTTGGAAGCCCACGAATTCTTTCACTTGTGTTTGCCCTATCATCCAACCGCATGGTCTCTCCTCATCCCATCTCCACATCAAGCGTGTCAAACTACCCCGGACTAGCCACCGTCGGTTCACCACTTCGTGTCAAGTCCCCCAGTCATCACGACGGCCTCCACGTCCACCCGCTAGTCTTACCATGATTTCTCCAAGCAGATTCAAATGACAAATAAGAAGGCCTCCATGTCCAGTAGGTACAGATTTGACCGGGCCCTTTCCCGATCCCAATGAAACAGTTATTGCAGCAGTTGATGGTGGTTGGCCATCGTTTCGACCATAAATGGAAAGTCCAAAAATGACTATAAGCTTTTCATTTCATTCACAGGTCCTCTGGGAGCGCGGTTGCATCTGACTGAAGTCCACGACTATCCAAAAACTGCAGGCAAAGTAAACATGTAGACGTAATGCCTTCAATGCGATGTCTCGAGATTGGCTTCTAGGGCTTTGTTCCAAGTATATGTAGGCGTTTCTACCATTTTTGTAAGGATCGATGGTTGAGCAGAGCTCCCGATTGTAAAGTTTTATTGAAGCACTGTTATTCTGGATACAGATGAACTTTGGAGACTTCTTGCCTTATGAATGTCGGTTTCTTTCATGTCTTTGTTTACACTGTGTTAGAGCAGCTCAGAATTGGAGGATCCAGTCGATCTATAGCTATTATAGGATGATGTTGTAATGGATCATTGTAATAGTTACGGAGCCTCTAATCAACTCCTGTGATTTCCTTAATGCTGAATGACTTGGAATTGGAGGGTCCAGTCAAGTCTTCTATTCGGTTCCCTGAAGCCCTGAACCAGGAGGATCCTGCGTTCAGAGTTTTTCCTCTACAAGCCGCTGCAAGCCTGTTTCCCAGAGTTGTGTGTTCACCTTTCTTACTAAGTCTTCCACCTGTTCACCCTTAAAGCAACCAACTGGCTGAAGTTGGGATTCCAGACCTCCTTTGTTCTTTACGTACCAGACTCAGTCCCTGAGTTAGAGTGATACCTCCTAGAGCTGTTATCTCCATTTGATCACCCCTTATAAACAAATCGTGACATTAAACTGATGGGTGTCGGGATCTGCTCCTGCTAGCAATCCAGGAGTGACTTCTGACGCTAACATTTCTGGCGCCGTTGTCGGGGACGGAATTGAAGATATTCCCTGGGTAGAACGACATTGAGCCTCTGAATCCGAAGGTGCATTGGATTATCTGAGCCTTTCAGATTGCTAAGTTGCACCTGGCGAATCCATTATGACTACTCCATTGGGAAGAAATTGCTCTGCTAATTGTGGCTTTTAGAGGCAGGCATACGCGGTCTCATCCACAGCTGCCTCTAGCTACGCCCGAAACAAATCTAGAGGCGATGCTCAGAAAGGGAAAGGCCTCTGAAGAAGAAGCGTCCATCACCGAACCAGGTAATCCACCATATCCTTCTATTGGAGCTCCTTTTTCTCCTCCTCAGTTATTTGACAGGCCTGTCTCTGCAGTTTCCCTTTTCTTAAATTTTGGGAGTGTTCATGTTGAGTTTTCCTCTCCTGGTCTAGAACCAGAGGGACAAGACTTTGTCACTCCCCTCTCCCCTGAAGTTGTACCCTGGCGTAGACCCAAGACCGCAGGAGCTTTCCCTACGTCTGGCTTAACCACTCCTGTGCAAGGAAGAGCACCCCCTGACTCAAGCTCGATAGCCTTTTCCTTAAATCACCTCTTGTTTCCCACTCCACTTCGGGACTCATTCCCAGTAGCCCCTTTGCGAACTCCTTCTCCTCCAATTTCTCCTCCACCTAACATCCCTATGGCTGGTGCTAATCCCCCTCTGAATAGGATGGACACCATAGTCGCTGCCAGATATGCTCCCTTAGTTCTTCCCCATCCTATGAATCCTCTCCTTGCTGGAGATTACTTGAAGTACATGCCCAAGTTCACTAGGGAAGGAGACATAACTGTCGAAGAGCACCTGGCTTCCTTCTACAGTTATGTAGACAACCTCAATATTGAAAATGAATATGTCTGGATGAGATTTTTTGTCCAAAGCCTGGATGGTGAAGTGAGGAAGTGGTTTAGAGGATTGGCCCCAGGAGCTATTGCTAGGATTGAGGCTCTGGATAGTGCTTTCCTGAGGCAGTGGGGAGATAGGAAGGATTTCATGTATTACATGATTGAGTTAGGGTCTTTAAAGAAGATGGAAGGAGAGTCTGTCTCTGACTTCTCCAAAAGATTCAATAAAATGTATAATAAGATTCCTGCAGAGATAAAACCCTCAGAATCCTCTGCCCAAATTTCCTATGCTGGTGCATTTGACCCTAATTTTTGCCTTTTGTCGAGAGAAAGAAGAGCCACCTCCTTAGCCCAAATGCAATATGCGGCCATAGAAGTGGAATCCAATGTATTAGCAGCTGACAGACTGAGGAACAAGGCCGACGCAGACAGAAGAAAAGGAAGGTCAGAAGCCTCAACTTCTGGATCATTGGCGCCTCACCCTCAAGTGGACAAACTGACTAAGATGGTGAAGTCTCTATCCGCAGAAATGGAGAGGATGAGGGTGGAAAGGAGGCAAGCATATAAAGGCCCTCAGATCGCCGAAAATAAAGGAGGATTCAGGAGGCCAAATAATTTTACTCCCCCGAATTTGCAGAGAGAGAAGGGAAGAGACAGAGAAGACCAGGAGATTCAGCCCCTTTTTCAAAACAATTTTGTGACCGAGGGGGGGGAAGGGGAATCGGATGAGATTGACCCTAAAATTCACTGCATTGGAGACACTCCTCCTTTTCCTCATCTCACTCGATCAGCATACGAGGAGTCTCTCATGGACAGTCAGCTAAATGAACTAAGCAAAGGAGACAAGGCTAGTGGCGGCCGAGGCAAGTACAACCTGAGGTTTGATAAAAAGTCAACAACACCTGATATTCCTGAGCAGTCCATTAGAGCAGAGAGAACTGCTAATGAAGTAGCAAATGGTCACAGAGGTAAGAAAGCTCAACCCCCCTCTCCCATTGTCCATAATCATGTTCCTGAAATAAAAGAAATTCCAAAGCCTACTTGTTCTTTTAACTTCGAGCATGAGATCCAAAATATCAGAATCCTTGTGCCCCTCACCAAGCTGATTAAACAGGGAGAATTTAAAAAACGCTTCTCTGAGATTTTACAGTTTGAAGCCTCCTGCTTTCCCACAGACTCCATAAACCTCCAAGACGAAAAACCAGCAGTTGTCCTAGGTCCCATGGTAGAAGATAGAGATGATTCATCCCCTCCCTTCTACACATATCTGAACATACATGATAAAGTGTTGCACAACTGCTTGATGGATTCGGGGGCTTCTCATAACCTCATGCCCAAAACTGTTATGGAAGAGTTGGGACTAGAAGTTACCAGAGCCTATCATGACCTCTATTCTTTTGACTCCAGGAGAGTTTAGTGTCTCGGAGTTATTAAAGACTTGGTTGTAACCTTGTTCCAACTGCCTATGAAAAGTGTGGTCATGGATATCGTAGTAGATGATGTTCCCCCCAAGTTCGGTATGTTGTTATCAAGATCTTGGATAAAAAGACTGGGGGGAACCTTGCAGATGGACCTCACATATGATATTATCCCAGTGTTCGGAGGAGAGCATAGAAGACTATACAGGGAAACCTAGTTGGCCTATATAATCAGTGACGAAGCCAACCCCACCAACCATCCCATTTTTGCCTTGGAAACTGATTTAGGCTCCAGTTTACTGTAGCTCACCCATACCCCAGAGCTGCCTCTGAGACTCAGAAAGCAGCCCATTGTTTCCCCTGAAGTTCCTCTCTCCATCACCCCAATCTAGAAAATGTTTTTTGATGGAGCCTGTTCCCGAGAAGGCGCTAGAGCTGGAGTAGTTTTTGTGTCACCTGCTCAGGAAACCATATCTCTGTCATACAAATTAGAATTTGAAGCTACCAACAATGTGGCAGAGTATGAGGCTCTTGTTCTGGGACTAAGGGATGCGAGGGAAATGGGAATTCAAGAGGTAGCAGTGTTCGGTGATGCAGAGTTGGTAGTCCAGCAAGTCAGAAACGCTTATCAGGCTAAGCATCCTCGACTTAGGAGCTATAGAAATGAGGTGTGGGATCTAGTTGACAGTTTCTTCTCAGCATTTAACATTTCTTTCATCCCAAGAGAAGAAAACACAGTGGCAGATTCCTTGGCTACATCAGCAAGCATTTTCAGGGTACCCTTGCCACCCAAACTGAGGTACGGTGTGGAAGTGAAATACAAGCCCTCCATACCTAACAACGTCAAACATTGGAAGGTATTCGAGGATGATATCTAAATCAAGAAGTTCTTGGAGACTGTCGATGAATTTTCAGAGATGCATATTGACCAAGACGTCGTCTCGGAAGAAGAGCTCAACGGGGGTAAATTGTTAAATAAGATTGCAGAGCGTGACATTGTACAGTTGCCCACCAATCATATCCCAAGGGAACTGGTTCCTTTGGAAAGGCTCTTTGATAGAAATGATGTATCATTAAAGGGAGAAATCTCGGAGGATGACACTGGTACTATTAAGTGCAACATTGGGACCGAGGATGAGCCCAAGCTTATCAAATTGTCAAGAAGTCTGATAGAGGAGCAGAGGTCCGAATACATTGGACTTTTGAGAGAATTTGCTGATGTATTTGCCTGGACCTACGAAGACCTCAAAACCTATGACACCTCTGTCATCAAGCATAAAATCCCATTAAAGGAAGATGCAAGGTCGTTTAGGCAGAATCTAAGACAGATCAATCCCATGCTGCTACCTATCATGGAGAGGGAGGTGAAGAAACTGCTTCAAGCTCAGATCATTGTACCACTGAGATATTCAGAGTGGGTGGCCAACTTAGTGCCAGTAAGGAAAAAGAATGGAGAGATCTGACTCTGTGTAGACTTCAGAAATTTGAACAGGAGCTCATGGAAGGATAACTACCCCTTGTCGAAGATGGAACATATACTGCAGAGGGTGACAGGAGCTTCCAAGATGTCCATGATTGACGGTTTCTCTGGCTACAATCAGGTCTCTGTTCTGCCTAAAGACAGGGAAAAGACAACGTTCACCACTCCATGGGGCACATTCATGTATGCCAAGATGCCATTTGGACTGATGAATGCAGGGGTGACATTCCAGCGCTCCATGGACATAGCTTTCACCGGGGAAAAGGATAAATTTGTGATCATTTACCTGGATGACATCACAGTATTTTCAAAATCTGATAAAGAACACCGTCGCCATCTCAGGAAAGTTTTCTTGAAATGCAGAAGGTTTGGAATTTCATTAAACCCCAAGAAATCTCTATTCGCCATGAAGGAGGGAAAGCTACTGGGCCACATAGTATCAGCAGAAGGAGTCAGGATTGACCCAAGCAGAGTTGAGGTGATACAAGCTTTATCGATCCCGAGGTCCAAGAAGGAGGTCCAATCTTTCCTCGGTAAAATAATTTTTTTGAGGAGGTTTGTGCCTAACTTTGTTGAGGAGGTAAAGCTGATAACAGCCATGCTAAAGAAAGAGAATGAAGTAAGGTGGACCCCTCAATCGTGGCATTCCTTTGCACAAATCAAGAAAGCCCTGACTCAAGCTCCTGTGCTTATCAGTCCCGACTACTCAAAGGATTTCCTTATCTTATCCTTTTCCTCGCCTGACACAGTAGTTGTTGTTCTATTACAGACAAATGACAGTGGGCTAGAACAACCTATTTCTTACTTCAGCCGAGCATTGAGGGATGTCGAAGTCAGGTATAACACTATGGATAAGCAGGCCTTTGCTCTAGTGAAAGCTCTCAAAGCTTTCAGAACCTACATCCTGCAGTCAAATATCATCGCCTATGTCCCCTCGGTTGCTGTTAAAGATATCCTTATTCAGCCTGACATAGACGGGAGAAGGAGTAAATGGATAGCCAAAATCCTGGAGTTCGACCTGGAAATAAGGCCCACCAAATTGATCAAAGGGAAAGGTTTAGCCAAGCTGCTGGCTGAAGCCAACTACCAAGCTTTAGGGATAAGTTTCATCAACGAATTCTTAGGTATTCAGCAGGATCGACTGTCTGACATTGATCATCAAAGGGAGCCCTCATTGGCTTCATGTCCTTGGTATAAAGATGTCATACACTTTCTGCAGGAATTGCGGCCTCCAGACGGCCTGCAAAGAAGCAAAGAAAGAGCTCTGAAGCTCAGGGCAATCAGATACTGCCTGATCGATCAAATATTATATTGGAAAGACCCCCTGGGGGTGCTTTTAAAATGCATGAGTCCACCAAGGGCCGAGATGATCGTGGCTGAATTTCACAGCGGTCTGTGTGGAGGGCACCATTTCTGGAGAGCCACAGCCCACAAAATCCTCAGGGCTGGGTACTACTGGCCTACCATGTTCACTGATGTCTGCAAGAGGGTCAGAGCCTGTATCAAATGTCAAAAATTTGCAGGAAAGAAGTAGCTCAGGTCTCTGTCGTTAAAATTGGTGATGGTTTCAAGGCCCTTCCAGCAGTGGGGCTTAGATTTCATTGCAGAAATTCACCCCGCCTCCAGTGGGCAGCACAGGTGGATCCTGACTACTACAGATTTCTTTACCAAATGGATTGAAGTTATCCCCACCAGGAGTGCTTCCCACAAGGTAATCATCGGATTCTTAGAGGACCTCATCACAAGGTTCGGCTACCCAAATAAGATTGTCACTGATAATGCAGTCGCTTTCAGGTCTGAGCCATTAGCCAAGTTCTGTGAGCAGTTTGGGATTAAACTGATTCACTCCACCCCATACTATCCACAGGGCAATGGTTTAGCATATTCCTCCAACAAAAGTTTAATAAGGATCATCAAAACAGGAAGACAACCAAAGGGCTTGGAACTCGAAGCTTAAATTCGCCCTATGGGCTGATCGGGTGACTAAAAAGAGAGCTATAGGTCTCTCCCCTTTCCAGTTAGTCTACGGGGCCGAAGTCGTCTTCCCTTCTCAGCTAGCCATTCCCGTAGCGAAATTCCTCCAGGACCATCAGGAAGAGCCCAATGACATGATCAGAAGAATTCATCAGCTAGTAGAGGTCCAGCAGGCTAGGGAGCAGACAGTGGACAGGATTTGGGACCGTCAGCAGAAGATCAAGCAGGTCTTCGATAAGAAGGCCAAGAGGGAGTGGTTCCAGATAGGAGACCTAGTACTGAAATGGGATGCTCCTAAACAAGATAAGGGAAAACACAGCAAATTTGAAGCCCTGTGGATTGGGCCTTTCAGAATTTCCGAGGCTTTCTCAAACAACGCATACAGGTTGCGAGATTTGGAAGATGAAGAAGTTTTCAGCGGCCCAGTGAATGGGAATTTCCTAATAAAATGTGTTGTTTGAGTCTCAGACGACTCTTTTGTTTGTAAATATTGTCCTTTTGTTTCTTAGTTCGTTTTCATTTTTATTTTTGTGGCCTAATAATGACTCCATAGCCCAACAGAAAGGCGACTGGAACTGCAGAAGGAGTTCTTAGAGCATCGCAGGGACAACTCTATCCCCCATGGAGCCTGATGTTAGCAATAATTCTTGTCATGGGTTCGAGAAGCATTCGGGTCTGTAAGTTGCACAAAATGCTCAAGCGCAGCTCGGGAGAATTCTTGTTTTTCCAAGTAACAAATTAAGCGAGTGGACGAAGTTTTCCCATTGGCAGCTGAGATCCGTCCACGAAGCAGATCAACGGTTATCGGGATCCCGGAGTTGCCAATTTACCCGACATTTAGCAACAAAGAAGTCTCTTCTGTTTGGAGGCTGAATATAGGTCGTTCGATCCAGTGGCGCGTGTCGTAAGGGATGGACATCTCGGCGTTTCGCCCGTCGCGACTCCAACACGCAAAGAGAAGCTCCGTTATTTCGCGAGACACAAAGTGCCAAGAGCGTCCGGGACCTCGGGCCCACAGAAGTGCCGAGAAGATCAGAGTCGTCCATCAGTAGAGACACGTGGTGAGAGATCCCACAGAATCGGGGATCGGGGAACTGAAAGTCCCGCGCACATGGCAACAGGAATCGCGATATCCCGATACGTGATTTCCCAACGGGGCTGAGGACTATACTAAGAGACAGGTGTCAGAAGGTCAATCCTTGTACGAAGACAGCACCAAGTGGCATCGGCATATCGCAAACTCGGAGGTTCGTGAGTCAGAGATGCAAAGATTTGCGTGCAGAGTTGCGAGGTCGTGAGAATCGATGCCTTGGCGATCGCTGGATTAGCGTGTGGGACCGCAAGAGAAAGTGGAGTACAGGTGGCAAGCTATCGCAAGTCCGGAGGATGCGCGCTCGTTGACATCGTGAATGCCGAAACTTCGATGGGGGGTTTGGCTACGGGCACGCGGGGACAGGTCATATGGATCATGTTTTAGCCGGTAGGGGCTAGCTCCTAGGAGAAGGAGCTCATCGCATATCGAAGATCCCGGAGGCAAGGATTTCGTGCATATCGAACTCGCGAATCCCGAATCCCCGAAATCCTGAAGCCTCATCACAGACCTCCATTACCTATCCCTTGCCGCCACGTCCTATCCCCCGTGTCATGCCAACCGCATTTTCTTCCTGTCCCCTGTGTTCCTCCCACCTGGCGCGTACACTTGGAAGCCCACGAATTCTTTCACTTGTGTTTGCCCTATCATCCATCCGCATGGTCTCTCCTCATCCCATATCCACATCAAGCGTGTCAAACTACCCCGTCCTAGCCACCGTCGGTTCACCACTTCGTGTCAAGTCCCCCAGTCATCACGATGGCCTCCACGTCCACCCGCTAGTCTTACCATGATTTCTCCAAGCAGATTCAAATGACAAATAAGAAGGCCTCCATGTCCAGTAGGTACAGAGTTGACCGGGGCCTTTCCCGATCCCAATGAAACAGTTATTGCAGCAGTTGATGGTGGTTGGCCATCGTTTCGACCATAAATGGAAAGTCCAAAAACGACTGTAAGCTTGTCATTTCATTCACAGGTCCTCTGGGAGCGCGGTTGCGTTTGAATGAAGTCCACAACTGTCCAGAAACTGCAGGCGCAATAAACATGTAGACGTAATGCCTTCAATGCGATGTCTCGAGATTGGCTTCTAGGGCTTTGTTCCAAGTATATGTAGGCGTTTCTGCCATTTTTGTAAGGATCGATGGTTGAGCAGAGCTCCCGGTTGTAAAGTTTTAATGAAGCACTGTTATTCTGGATACAGATGAACTTTGGAGACTTCTTGCCTTATGAATGCTAGTTTCTTTCATGTCTTTGTTTACACTGTGTTAGAGCAGCTCAGAATTGGAGGATCCAGTCGAGCTGTAGCTATTATAGGATGATGTTGTAATGCATCACTGTAATAGTTACGGAGCCTCTAATCAACTCCTGTGATTTCCTTAACGCTGAATGACTTGGAATTGGAGGGTCCAGTCAAGTCTTCTATTCGGTTTCCTGAAGCCCTGAACTAGGAGGATCCTGTGTTCAGAGTTTTTCCTCTACAAGCCGCTGCAAGCCTGTTGCCCAGAGTTGTAATTTCACCTTTCTTACTAAGTCTTCCACCTGTTCACCCTTAAAGAAACCCACTGGCTGAAGTTGGGATTTCAGACCTCCTTCGTTCTTTACATACCAGACTCAGTCCCTGAGTTAGAGTGATACCTCCTAGAGTCGTTATCTCCATTTGATCACCCCTTATAAACAAATCATGACATTAAACTGATGGGTGTCGGGCTCTACTCCTGCTAGCAATCCAGGAGTGACTTCCGATGCTAACACTTATGTCCAGATTTTGATCCATAGCTACAATGGATCTACATCGTCTACAACAGTTTGGCTTCGACTCCTTTCAATGTTTCTCTCTTGCAGTGTCGTGTCATATAAATTGGAATCTATCTTCATGACATCCTGTGATGAGGGTTAACAAGTTAGTATATTGAGACTAAGGCCAACTTAACCAATTATCAAACTTAAAACCATCACATATAGCATTTCAACAATGAAAGTAAATCCTTAAAAAAAGAGTGCATAAATCAATTTAACCTCCATGAAAGTACAGACCTAAACTCGAAGAGTGCACATTGGAATTTTTCTCTATACATTTCTAGGTTTTGCAACACAGGAAGACAGGACTGATGGTTATGGCTTGTAAGCCTTATCCATCATCTGTAAAACCATTACAGACCATTCTGGCTTGTAAGCTTTATCCATCATCTACAAAACAATTATAGACTAGTTGTATTAGAAGCTTTCTTATCATCAATTTCTGTAAGGTGCATGCTGCTCCACTCTAAAATTTAAATTACCTGTTAAAGAGATGACGCTAGTAAACAGTCGGGCATTCGGTAAAGAACGCATCCTGTATGCCACCAACACATGGTAAGGCGTAAATGAAACGTGAAACCTTACTTGTTAAGGAGAGAATGCTAGTAGACGCACCATTAGTTCGTTTCATTTGGTAAAGAAAGCATTCCACATCCCACCACGTTTGTAGCATTTGGTAAAGAACGCATTCCTCATCCCACAACATTGTAAAGAAACTCAGTGAAAAACTTAAAATATATCCAGTAAAAAAACCTTAAACTTTATATACTCAAAGTAAAACGTTTATGGCATTTGGTAAAGAACTCATTCCTCATCCAACAACATGCGATAAAGAAACTCAGTGAAATAAAAAAACCTTTAACTTTACTCAAAACTATACTCAAAGTAAAAAAGCTAGAGGGATAGTTATTAAAACTGTCATTAATAATTTGATTGGTTAGTATTATGCTAATTATCTTAATCACTCTTTTTAATGATTATATACTAAGTAATGTATATATACTAAGTAATTAGCACCCAGAATGAGAAGTCGGCCTAGGCAATCTGGTAGAAACAATATAAATATAGGAAGTCAGTCTTCATTTTAGCTAGAATTCTCAGAACTGCAGAAGCACTGTAGTTGGCCAGTTTGTGTGCAAGTCTTGGGAGCAGTTGTTGCCGGCAGTTCTGCAATCTGCATTTTCTATTTTCTGGGTTGGACTCTCTGATCAGCTTTTGTTATTCTTGTTTAGTGTGCTATCCTTGGAGAGAGGTGCGCCACATTTGTTTGGCTATTAAGCCTAGGGTTTGCTTCTGAAATCTTTCTCTGTCAAGGTTAAGGTGCTCGGGAGTGGCTTCGGTTTATGGTTGGGTGACAA
>SNQJ01S0120432.1:13051-26386 GCA_010110895.2 Picea sitchensis | reverse complement strand
GGAGCAGTTGTTGCCGATAGTTCTGCAATCTGCATTTTTGGTTTTATGGGTTGGACTCTCTTATCAGCTTGTGTTATTCTTGCTTGGTGCGCTATCCTTGGAGAGAGGTGCACCACCTTTGTTTGGCTATTAAGCCTAGGGTTAGCTTCAAGAATCTTTCTTTGTCAAGGTTAAGGTGCACGGGGGTGGCTTCGGCCTATGGTTGGGTGACAATATTGCTCTATTTTCTATGGTTAAACGAGCACATCCATTATATTCTAACAGTTATGAGTGTCTCGGGGGTTTTTCATCTTGCTAAATCCATTTTTGCATTCAAAATGGGATTTTAAACCATTTCATAGAATAGTAACTTCAATAATAAAAATTTATAATTTACTTTTCAGTTGAAGTTGTTTGATTTTTTTGCAACTAAACTAAATTGTGTCCAAATTTATGAAAAGTATAAAAAACTCAAACAACATAATTATGGAAATCTAACTTTGAAGTTGTTTGTGTCCAAATTTATGAAAAGTATAAAAAACTCAAACAACATAATTATGGAAATCTAACTTTGAAGTTGTTTTATTATATAATAAACCTTTTTGGTTTGGGTAACAATTTGATTTAATTTAGTTATTAAAAAAACTGTAACTTTGATAATACAAATTTATAATTTTAACAATTTGATTTAATTTAGTTATAAAAAAATTGTAACTTTGATAATATAAATTTATAATTTTAATCTTGTAACAATGGAGGGCTTTAATCATGAACTAAACAGTATTTTTAAGTGGAAGTTGGTTGAGTTTCCTGAAACTAAAATAAATTGTGTACAATTTATGAAACATCCAAAAAAAAACTCAAACAACCTAACTATGAAAATCTAACTTCGAAGTTGTTTTATTGTATAATAAATATTTTTGGGTTGGGTAACAATTTGATTTAATTTAGTTATAAAAAGACAGTAATTTTGATAATACAAATTTATAATTTTAATTTTGTAGCAAATGAGCCTTTTAATTTTGTGATAAACAGTATTTTTAGTTGAAATTGTTGGAGTTTTCCCAAACTAAACTAAACCTTGTACAAATTTATGAAATGTCCAGAAAACTCAAACTGAATTAATATAATTATTAATAGCTGTAAATTTGATTATACAAATTTATAATTTTAAATTTTTAGATAACAGTCTAATTTAATTTAATATAGTTATAAAAAATATATATAATTTTTATAATACAAATTTATAATTTTAATATTTAATCTGGTAGTAAACAGTATTTTTAGTTGAAGTTATTTGAGTTTTATTAAACTAAACTAAACCTTGTAAAAATTTATGAAACTTCCAGAAAACTCAAACATAACTATGGAAATCTAATTTAGAAGTTGTTTAATTGTATAATAAACTTTTTTTGGTTAGATAACAATTATAAAATTATAAAAAATGTAACTTAAATAATATAAATTTATAATTTTAATAAATTTATAATTTTAATAAATTTATAATTTTAATAAATTTTTGGGTAATAATTTGATTTAATTTAGTCATAAAAAACTGTAATTTTGATAATGCAAAATTATAATTTTAAATTTTTGGATAACACTATAATTTAATTTAATTTAGTTATAAAAAAACTTTAATTTTGATAATATAAATTTATAATTTTAATCTTGTAATAAGAGAGGGCTTTAATTTGGCAGTAAACAGTGTCTTTAGTTAAAATTGTTTGAGCTTTCCGAAACTAAACTAAATCTTGACAAATTTATGAAATTTCCAGAAAACTTAAATAACATAACTATGGAAATCTAACTTAGAAGTTGTTTTATTGTATAATAAAATTTTTGAGTTGAGTAACAATTATAAAAATATAACTTTGATAATATAAATTTATAATTTTAATAAATTTTTGAGTAACAATCTGATTTAATCTGATTTAATTTAGTTATAAAAAACTGTAATTTTGATAATACAAATTTATAATTTTAAATTTTTGAATAAGACTAATTTAATTTAATTATAAAAAACTTTAATTTTGATAATACAAATTTATAATTTTAATCTTGTAACAAGGAAGCCCTTTAATCTAATAAAGCCCCGCGCTTTAATTATACATTAGAGAAAAAGTATATATAATTATACATTTTTTTCTCTAATAAAGCCTCGCGCTTTAATCTTATAGTAAACAGTTTTTAGTTGAAGTTGTTTGGGTTTTCAGAAATTTATGAAATGTCTAGAAAACTCAAACAACATAATTATGGAAATTTCATTTTGAAGTTCTTTTATTGTATAATAACTTTTTTGGGGTGGGTAACAATTTGATTTAATTTAGTTATAAAAAAACTGTTATTTTCATAATATAAATATATAATTTTAATAAATTTTTAAGTAAAAATCTAATTTAATTTAGTTATAATTATGGAAATTTCATTTTGAAATTGTTTTATTGTATAATAACTTTTTTGAGGTGAGTAACAATTTGATTCAATTTAGTTATAAAAAAACTGTTATTTTGATAATATAAATATATAATTTTAATAAATTTTTGAGTAAAAATCTAATTTAATTTAGTTATAAAAAAAACTGTATCTTAGTTATAAAAGAATTATAACTTTGATAATATAAATATATAATTTTAATATTTTTTTTTGGGTAAAATCTGATTTAATTTAGTTATAAAAAAATTTATACAAATTTGTAATTTTAATCTTATAACAAGGGAAAGCTTTAATCTTGTAGTAAAGAGTATTTTTAGTTGCAGTTGTTTGAGGTTTATGAAACTAAACTAAAGTGTGAACAAATTTATGATGCATAAAACTCAAATAACGTAATTATGGAAATCTATGGAAATCTCCTCGGATGGGGTGATACTGGAAACCACGCGTCCAGCGAAGCAATCAAGAGAGAGCCATTGTGGCATCAACCACGTGACGGACGCGTGCCTCCCCCTCCTGCCAACTTCATGCTTTTAAGTCAACCTTGCATGAGACAGGGCACCATTACTCTCAGTGCGCCATGCTTTGCCTTGCCGTCCCTTCGATGGACCAGCGCCATTGTTATGATTTTACTCTACGCGTGTGTTGGTTTAATGGCTCGCACCATCTCCTTGGGTTTTATGAACTGCACCAAACGTTCTGGATTCCTCATACTCTTTTGGTTGATTTTTCCAGAGCTCAGCCTCCTACGCAGCTTTCCTTTTGCCTGTTGTCGCTCTCTCTTGGTCGCTTCCGCCCTCCTCATTTTTCAGAGATGCCCAGGCAGAGAGGGAAGTCCAAACGAGGTGCGGCATGGTATCCTAGCTGACCACGTTTGTCCCTCTACCCCCCACTTGCACCCTCCCACAGTTCCTCTTCCTCGTCGCCTTCCTCGTCCTCCTCCCTGGCGCAATCAATTCACACTCCCGCCAGCCTCTCACCCCTTTCATCATCGTTCGCCTACAGGATGGAGTGGCTTGAATCCTCAAGCACCTTGCTGGGATTCAACCGAGGACCCTTGGGAAACTCAGCCTCTGCTTCACACCCAGTTCCATTGGCTTCTCCTAACTCACCGGCCCTCTCACCCTCCCAGTCGCTTTAGGCCCCTCTTCTCAGGGCTCATTCTCGGGATGACAGCACCGAAGCAACCCAGAATTCACTTTAGCGGCCTCAATCTCACACTGATTCTAGCGTTGACCCAGAATTTGAACTACAAACAGGCTTCACACTGTTGCAAGGCTTGGTCTTTGACCTGCGCTAGGACCTGGATGATCTTAGGTTTCGCTTGGAGATTTTGGAAGGTAAAGCACCACAATTTCTGCAATTGCTCATAGCATTGCAGGGTGCCCACTACCCCCCAGCAGAAAATGCTCAAGCAGCAGGAGCTAATACACCAATATTGGCACCAACCCCCCCACTGGGAACTTCGGAGAACAACGCAACAGGCCAGGAGGAGAACGTGCCACCAGTCTAGCCATAGGACGCAATGCAGTTGGACGGGACACCAGTCGAGGAGGAGTCGAGTCCTCTCAGTGACTTGCCACTCAACGCCTCCTTCATGGACACGTGGCCGCATTACATCCCCACCACGTGATATGTACAGGTGTCTTTGTTATTTTTCTACATGTTTAACTGTGGTTTTACCTCCTGAATGCCACGTATATCAGCTACTATCGGTGTTTACTACTATTAAGTTGGTCACCGTTAGGGGCTGAATTTTGCTTTTGTAATATATCACTAGAAACCTTGTTATGTTTGGCACTTTAAGACTTAACCTTTGGAATTGTCCAACTGGCTGAGCTGGTTTTCCCTTGGGGCAATTCAGTATAGCCTGGAACAAAGGAAGGATTTTGTAATCTTTGATTTTGACAGGATTTTTTACAATCTTACTAAAAAAAAAAAAAAAAACATAACTATGGAAATCTAATCTTGAAGTTGTTTTATTGTATAATAAACTTTTTTGGTTGGGTAACAATATGATTTAATTTATTCATAAAAAAAATGTAAGTTTGTTAATACAATTTTATAATTTTAATAAATTTAAAAGGCTTTGTCTAATTATTTTAGCTTTTTTGTGTGTGTGAATCAAGCTACATAAATCTGCAAGAAATCACAACTCTTTGTTGTTTAAATTGCATTTTTGAATAGAAATGGATTGAGCAAGCCGGAAATTGCAGTTTTGAATGTAGAAATGGATTAAGCTGAAAAACCAGGAGCACCTGGATTATATAGAAATAACCACTCAAATTTGCAGATCCAACAATTTCTGGCTTAATTTCAACCAAATATCCTTAAAAAAATTACTAAAAAAATACCCAAATATAGAACTTTAAAAAAAAAAAAAAAATTAACCCATTTTTATTGTATCAACTCTATTTTCATTATTATTGTTATTCATTTTTATTGTATCAACTCTATACGGCAGTCCCAAATTACAATTGTATGAATTTTGTCCAGATTAGTATATCTAGTGCAATTACAAGAATCTAAACTTGAAACAGAAAATAGTATATCTAGTGCAATTACAAGAATCTAAACTTGATACAATCTAAACTTGACACAGAAAATACTGGGAAAATTATATATTGATATAAGATTGCAATGAAGGAAGTCATAGGCAATCCAATATTGAGGACCATGAGTCGCGCAGTGAAAGAGAAATGGATAAAAATTGTGATAATGGCAACCACAATACCTGTAAGTGTAGCAACTATTAGTTAGTTATTGAAGGAAGCCTTACTATTCCTTCCATATTCATCGAAAAGATAGTTTATAGCATCGCCATCTCAGCTACGACCGGAGGATGGGTGGATATACTCTTCAACCCGATGATTTTGTTGTGAATGAAGTGGAACGCAAGCGGGAGGATGCTGAATTTTAAATAATCTTACGTAGAAGCTTTTTCTATCTTTGGTTGCTCGAATCCCACGATGGATATTTCAAAGATCTGAATCAATTTAGAATGGGGTAGAATGAGCAAACGAGTAGAATGGGGTAGAATGAATCAAATTCGAGTTATCGTTTTAGTTGATACCAAGATCGATCCTTCCTACACATTCAAACGATCAAACCAAGGAAAAATGCAATTAGCCGCTACTATATTTATTCTGGAGCAATAACAAACCAAAAACTTGCTGAATATTCTAATGCTATGATTCTAACCTGAGCAGCTAAACAAAATACATAAAATGGATCAATGCACAATAGGTAATGACTAGCCCAACCATTTAACCCGTGGCCAGAGGCCATGACATCTTGCCGCTGGCCATAGCTTATATGTGGAAGGCAGGTTAATTAGGTTAATTAATAATATGTGTTAATCAGATGTTTTAATGATTAACAGAAGCAGAATGGCATGGGCAAGGGTTACATATTTTGAAAAACAGATTAATTTGAAAGTTTTCAATATATAACTATGATCATTCAATCCAAATACTTGTAAAAAAATGTTTTATTAATAAATGTTTTATTAATGACAATATACATAAAATCTATTTAGACAAACAAAACTACATCTTATTGGTTTCAAAATTATTTTGTTGAACTTTTTAAATATATGGTTTTTATTTTTATTTTTCTATTTTCACCAAACATCTCAATGTTCATAGATTTTATTTATTAGTCATAGTTTAAATGTTCTAAGTTTTAGTTCTTTTAGAGTGATATTTTTTGTTCATATTTATCCAAAATATTGTGAGAAATTGTTGGATCTGTACATTTTGACTGGTTAATTTTGTTTAATCTAAATATTCTAGGGATTGTGCAGCATGTTGAATTCATTTCTGCATTCAAAAATGCAATTTAAATAACAGAAAATCTTGATTTAGCTATCATCAAATTCCAGTAAAAAATCCCAAAACCTAAAACAAKTAGACAAAGCCCTTCATTTCTATACAAAATGTCTTTACCAGAGATGGAGAATGAATACCTGCCAATTCTAATAGATTCTATCCATTTAGTCATAGTTTAAATGTTCTAAGTTTTAGTTCTTTTAGAGTGATATTTTTTGTTCATATTTATCCAAAATCTTGTGAGAAATTGTTGGATCTGTACATTGTACATTTTAGGGAATATTTTAATTTTGTTTAATCTAAATATTTTAGGGATTTTACAGCTTACTTTGAATTCATTTCTGCATTCAAAAATGCAATTTAAATAACAGAAAATCTTGATTTAGCTATCATCAAATTCCAGCAAAAAAATTCAAAACATAAAACAATTAGACAACGCCCTTCATTTCTATACAAAATGTATTTACCAGAAATGGAAAAGGAATACCTGCCAATTCTAATCCAATAAGTAATATGCAATCCAGTCCTACCACGTTTTCTGGCCTAAATACCATTGCCTTCTATCGTGACAAAATCTGAAATCTGATTTTAATTCAGCATCTTCTGGCTTGCGTTCAACTTCATTCAAAACAAAATCATCCGGTTGAAGAGTGTTTCCACCCATCTTGCGGTCCTCGCTGAGATGATGKTGGTATAAACCATCTTCCCTGTGAATATCAAAGTAATAGTTGCGGCAATTACAGTATCCACCACAAATCACAGAAGCTGCATCGATATAATAATTTTTATCTATTTCTCTGTCACTGCCCAGCTCAACGTCCTTAATGGATTGCCTCTCAGTTCCCTTCCTTTCTATGCTATGCTGCTATTTGTCCTGCATACATATAAATACATACAGCCCTCCAATAACCCCAATGAATATGTTGAGCCTAAAATGGCGGTATTGACCACCACACCGAGGTCTAAGAAGGCCGAGGTCTAAGTAGATATTGAAGTAGGTTAAGTTTTTTTTTATATATTTTTTTATATTTGATTGAAATTTGATTAGAAATTATTGGATTTGTAAATTAAAATGGTTAATTCTATTTAATTTTAATTTTGAATAATTATTATTTAAAAATACAATTTAAACAACAACAAACAAAAATCACTATTAATTCAGATTCATTAAAAAAAAATACCAAAACTTAAATTCCATTTTGACTAACTTGTTGTATCCACCAATAACACAAGACAGTATCCACCAATAACGCACCCATAACGCAGGCTTAAAATTATTACTTTAATTTAATTTTAGCTCAAGTATCTTGTTATAATAATTCTGTCTTTTATTAAAATGGACCTGAAAGTCGTTTTAATTGACTTTTTATCCCGATAAAAGGGATTGATTTGGCATCCTTGAACGTGGCTGTCGTACTCAAGACCCTTGTGGTTCTGTTAGCCGACCCCTCGGTGCATAAGGGTCTCGTAATGATCACTCCACTCTCTCCCACTATGTTTTTTTATATTATTTTATTTCTCTCCACTAGGAGCACCCATAAGTGACATCATAATAACGAGTAATCCAAATAAGTTCAAGGGCTTCAAATCATTCTAATTTAACCAACCTACCATGTTTTTTATTATTATTATTAAAGCTCACGGTACTAGATTTCTATTGAATTATCAAAAATATCATTAAACCATTTTCCTTTATTATTGTCTGCAACTTGAGAAACCAAACCAATAGTAGAGGTAAAGAGGTAAAGTTTATCAGATCATATTGTGTAGCTATTGTTTTTATACAGAGATTTTTATTTCAACAGAACAAAAGAATTTTCTACTTCCTTTTTATCACTAATCTGTGGTCTGAATATTCTAAAGTAATTCATAACCAAAAAAAGAAATGGAACTAGAAACATGAGTCAAGGACCAGGTGGCTTAACCAACCGGTCTTGAGTATGGTCTGGGGATGAATTCTCTGTGTTGTGCGGGGCTGAGAGAGTCATTGTTGAGCTTATCAGAGGAAGACGAACCAACACTTCGTGCATCATGAGGTGAAGACCATTCAACTGCAGTTGCATCGTGTTATGGGCCTCTTCCCTTGTTTGTAACATTTGACCTAAGAGGTTCTTAATGTGCCAGTAGAGTTCCACTGTCTACCAATACTCTGTGTCTCTTGCTCTTGATGTTCCCACATCTTGGACCCAACGAATTGTTGCTTATGCCACCTCTTGCTCCATTTGCATAGTTCTTTCCTACTTGACGATTGTTTCTTCTTCCTCCACATGGTCTTGAAACTGAGTCGGGATTGAGGTAAAGTAGGAATGGACTGCAGAGAAAGCTTCATGTTGGATACGAGACGACAAAACTTCAAGTTGGGGCTGACGAGAGGATGAACCTGGACGAGAGTACCCTCCTCGATGATAACCACAGGGATAACCCATTCGTGGTGCCATTGCAGCCCAACACCCCCTTCGCAATCTAGGCCAAGAACAGAAGTGATTCAGATGTGGGAGGGTCTCGATCCCCCCTTATGTCTAGAGATCTCTATGATTTTCCACTTCCCCTAACTTCTTCTGTAGGAGGTTGATACTACGCCACCCTGCATACTTCACCAAAAAAAAAATTCCAATGCCTCTTGTCATTGAACGATAAGAAAAGAGGTCCTTCCTTCTTTCCTTATTAATTCTCATTTAAGTCAAAGTTGTGGCTATGGATCCATCCCACCTCCATCATATGCCTTCGGCCTTTGATGCCACATGATGACTTTTGGATCTCATTGTGTGGGATCTGAGGATAAGGGATTGAGACTCCCTTTTCATTTAAATCGGTAGTTGGGATGTCAGACCCCAGCTGAGGTGTGGTAAGGTTGTTGTTTTCGTCAATTAAATCCCCATAGTCTCGGAGATAGATGGTCCTTGCAAATCTTATCTCTTTATGAAAACTAGGGTAAAAAATCCTTCCACCCTCGCTCATACCTGCATTCGCCATCTCATCCCCTCTGTAAGGTACTTTACAGCTAGGGGGCTTAATAATATTCCCCAGTTCCCCTTGTCCTATCTATCTCGAGGTGCGGGATCGCAACACTTCTCTTGCCTGACAACCCATACAAGTGTGTCCAGTCTTTCCTTGCCAGGTCCTGACAAGTGGAGGCTAGCCTGTTAGTGGAGAACGGGTCCCATTTGTCGCTCCTAAGTTGGATTCCTTCATTGTCTTGCCAATCCGCGAGGTTTTTCGTTGACCTCTTCACGTGGCTAGGGATGATGACTGGAATGGTTCGCATTAACTGCAAGACCCTCTCTAATGTCGCTTTTAACCGCCAGCTAAAGACTACTTTAGAAAGAGGGGTTCCTCGCTGCAGTCGTTTTAACATATCTATGATGAGGAGGGAGTCCCCCTCAACTATAATTTGGTTGTAACCATTTTCCTTCGCGATGCTAAGACCTTCTTCCAAAGGTAGGAGCTTCGTTGCATTATTGTTGGTAATTCCTAGTTTTCCTACTTAGATTTTGAGGATCTTACCTTCGTTGTTGTGTAATACCCCCCACATGACCCGTCTGATCTGGATTTCCTTTGGACACCACATTGAAGTTGAGTTTAATGAATCCTTGGGGAGGAGGCAACCAAGTTACGGGAGCCGATACCTTCGGGTTTTTTGGAGTTTGGGTGACCTGTGCATAGGTATTTGTTATTACCAGTGCTCTCAAAATATTATTTTCATAAAGGTTTGTTTTCTAGTCTTCTTCTATCCAAGGTTGATTGATGTTATGCCCAAGTCATTTATGGTACCCTCAACTCATTTCGTAAGACACGTCTATTACATTCTTTCCAAGTCTCCCATACTACAAACCCTGGGAACAATTGCCAAAGGTAGTTGACAACGGGATTTTGGGTAGTGGATTTAGGCCATTCTTCGAAGGTTGAGAGGATCGAACCCTGATTGCGGACCCTTCTCTTGAAGAATGCCTCGTTTGTTCCCATAGGTACTCAACAAAAGGGAAAGAGTTAAACACGTGTTCATTTGTCTCTTCTTGGGCCTGGCATAGCATACAACGTGAGGGGCCGATGAAACCTCGTTTGTGGAAATTGTCCCAGGTGAGTGTCTTGTTCTAGATCAGCAACCAAAGGAAAATAAAGACTTTTGGCCATAGTTTTTTCTTCCATATTTGTTTCCAAACATTCAACTTTGGAATATTTTGGTAACCAACTGCCAATGAGTATGCCTCTTTGACAGAGAAAGATCCCTTCATTGTCCATCCCCAATGAAGCTTATCCGGCACCTGGAAAACTAGTATCTTTCTCGTTGGTACATCCATCCAAAAACCCTCTGTCAACTCGTGATTTTCGGCACTCTACCATTCTTCCTTGGGAATTCAATTACGCCACTTATCGTGCTCATCTTCCTGGGTCCAGTAGTGGGCTACTATGTTTTTCCCATGTCTTAGCATTGCTTCCTTTATTCTTTTCACTTGATCATGGTCCTCCCATCTCAGTCCATGTTGTCACAAATCTTCCCTGAATAGGATTGTTGACGCATAAAAGCACAACGGGAATCTTGTTTGCAAAGTGTTGCAATACATTATACTTATACTATATATATTAATAATTAATAGGTGGGACCCCTTAGGAGAAAAGCGCAATAAGTTGTTTCCCTCCTAGACAATATGACTTTCACAGAAATGTTGTGGTCTGATTGAATTTTGATGTTCTCACAAACACAAAATGGCTCCACAATGGTAATTAACGATAACTCCATCCTCATATTTTATTTTAAATGATGCGTTATCCGTCAAAAGAAAAGAAAGGGACCTCCAAGCAAAACTATGTTGCATACAAAATGCAAGATGTGTTATTATATGAATGAAATATGTTTTAAAAAAAGGGGTTGGTCAAGTTTTATTTACCATGTATCACCAATGATATCATATAAAGGTTCCAAAGTTAATTTAGGGTCATCGCACACAAGCACGAATGAAGTCGAGTTGAAATACAAGTTACATATGCCATATTTCATGTTACTTGATGTTTTATTTAATTCAATCTCTTTAACAAACAATGATGCTCCTATTTGTTTGTGAGTATGGGATATATATCAAAATGGTTGGTTGATGGTTTCATGTATGACGTGAGGTTAGATTTGAATTGGCGTTGAGTGTGCTCCACCATGTAAGGTTTTGTTGGATGCAATTAATAATTGGTGGGTTGGTTTATGTTTGAAACGACGTGAAGTAAATGAACTCTGCTCATTTCCTTTTTCTGGTATACCACCTTTTTGTATTGTCATTTGCTTGGGAGCTCGTCGTTGTTGTTAAATATGGTTTCAAAATTTTCGGTGGTTTGTTGAGATTTGAGGCTGCTTCTTTTGTGGCTTTTTGGGAAAATTTCAATAGGTCTGGAGCTCTTTGACTCATCTAGCATCAATAGTTCACTCTTACTCTGATAAAATTGGGATATTGGCTCATTTTGTTTGTATGTTGTATCTTCCCTATGAATATGCTTCTATGTTCTATATAGGTATCTGAATGATGAATTTTTTGGGTTGTTTAAGCTCATAATGGAATAAAAATGTCAAGGTTTGAATGCAAATGATGTTCATGACCTCGATTTTGTACAGTTTTGAATAATGGAATTTAAACTAGGTTATTGTGTGTGATGAACAATGTGATACTACTTGTTTTGGATTCGCGTGATTCTTGTCTCCTATCATGCGCTATGGGTTCATTTTGCGCTCGTTACAAGTTTTGCTTTTGAACAGAAGCATTCAAAAAAACTACTATCAGCACTCCCATTTTTAACTCCTATTGTGTTTTGGCTTATGGAAATACGCACTAGACTGGTTGTGATAAGTTTTGTGGTATTTCAATGGTTTCAAACCCCAACAACAATGAATGCATGTGAGTTTGTTTGGGTGTAGTTTATCATGGTTGTAGCTCGCATTTCTCTATGTTGTCATTGTAACCATGTTAAAGGGAACTATGTCGTTAACCTCCCATTTTGACTTGACAATCTTTTGAACCCTTGAATAGTTTCGATTTTCCTCATTTAGTTGTACATGGTCTTGAACTACTTGCAAAAATGGACTTTTGGTTCATAACAAGGGTTTCGTTTTGTTCCTTGCTTCAACTTGTTTATTCTTGAATTGATGGGTAAACTCGAGTGTTATTGCAAAAGCCGTATGGCTTTGTCGACTCAGTCATCAGGCCATGACTTGCTTGATGATATTTATCTCTACAAATTCATTTTTATGAGTTTCTAGCAACATGTTATTGGGATTGCTTGGTCAACGTAATCCTTTGGAAATTCCAGTGTTTCAATAATGATTAGAGTTCGACATTCTACAAGTTCAGATGTAATAAATGATACAGATTATTAGCAAAGTCTTATTGCGCCTTATTACCTTAATATTGGATTCAATCTGTCCAAATGATGAATTTAATGGGTAAAAAATTCGATAGAACAAAGTTCAAATGGGTGTTGTTCCAAGGATTAAACAATGTGATAAGAAGAATTTTGGGGATTCTCTTAATATGTGTGACTAATTGTTTCCATAAATTAAAAAAAAAAACGGGAATCAAACTTGTGATTGATTATTATAATTGATAAAAGGACATTGAACGATTACATTTTCTATTCATTATTTTCACTATAAACATAGTTACCAAGAGTTCTCGTTTTGGGGGGAGTCCAGTTTTTTACCCCGTTTTTAAAAATGATACTATTGGTAGCACCCCCCCTCCCTTTATAGGTGGTTTTTTGATATTTTAAATTTTCTGATACATAATGTTTCCACTTTCTTTTTTTAAATGTTTGTTTTTTCATCTATTTTCAAATTTTTTTTCAAAAGTTTTTTTTGTAATTTTTCCATGCTTATTTCAATCTTAAAATATTTTTTACCATTTACATTTTTGAAAATACGATTTTTCTACTTATTTAATTTATAGTGGAAAATATCATTTTCACATTTTTTACCTTTACCTTTAATAGATAGAAAATCATTGTAGTTAAATAATACTATTTTTAAATATTTATCAAAAAAATATAATTGAATTTTTGTTGATAAATTAAAACTAAAAAAAACTAAGAAAAAAAAAAACCAAACAAACAAAAAACA